>SNVD02000121.1:0-13103 GCA_013180625.2 Boswellia sacra | reverse complement strand
ATATGGTTTGTCAAAAAGAAAACTTGAAATAAAAACAAACAAAATCAACAAACAACAACAACACAAAAACAACATTGATAATCAGATCAAACGAAACAAGAAAAAAATTCGACAACAAAAACACACATTCAAATATACAAGTAGTTGTGATTGTGGCTCACATCTTCCTCTGGTTTTACGTCCAGTAACGGCTGAAACGCCTTCTATGAGTCGGGGATTTGCTTCCCATGCAGTTTTCTTATAAACTGGCAAACAGGGTCGTTTTTAGTCAGATTCCCTAGACTATAACACTGCAATTCATCACGAAATTGTGTTCATAGATTAAGCAATTCACGCTGAACAAGTCCACAAGAATGTGACTCGAGAGTTAACAAAACATTATCCAGCGACTCATTACTCAAACCATTCTTAATAAATGAAAGTTTTATCTTCTCTATTCCTGGACGCAAAACCTAATGAACGACAAGTCTGGTTACAATTCCATCTAGCACATTTATAACATACTTGTAACCTTTTCGCTCTTCGCCTCTTGGCGTAGCAGCTCTTTCCTAGACCAGGCATGTATTTTGCGAGATTAATGTCCGGCTCACCGGACAATCTCACCTTGGCTTCGATAAGCTATCGGATATCCGCAGACACATTTAGAAGCATCAACGCCCAAAGTCTAGTCATCCGTACTTTATAAATTTTAAACACAGCATTTTGAGGAAGTTAAGGAAAATATTTAAGAAGGTTCGACAAAAAGATGAGCGGGCCATCTTCATTTGACAGAGGAGAAAAGGTAAAGTATATTACGCCAGTAATCCGTTTGAATGTCTATTCTTCTCTAAGATAAATGGCACCTTATCACCTACATACAATGGCTTCAATTCTTGTTTCGTGTTTCCTCAAGCTGTTGCAGCAAATGAGTAACAAGTGTACGTAAATAATCAAATAAACCAGATGGAAAAGATAAAGAAAAGAAAGAATAAGAAAATATAGGACAGTGCATAAAGGAATAAAAACCCACGAGGGCAATGAAGATAAAAGCAAAACAACAAAGCAAATGAGACAAATGGCAAAGAGAGATAAAACTTGATCAATTATAATAGCCCATGAGAGGAATCTCCTCGAAACACAAAAATTGATCATTACTACCTTCTTTTCTTTGTCTCTTTTTATTTATGTTTTAAAAACATTGGGTTGCCTCTCAATAAGCGCTTGGTTTAACGTCCTCAGCCTGACGTTATCTGTCCTCACCCATCAAGATAAGTTGGCTCGTAGAGAGGTACCTCATCGATGTCCTGCATCACTGAATTCTCATAGTAAGGCGTCAACCTGTGCCCATTCACCTTGAATACTTTATCCGTTTTTAAGCTCTTGATTCCACTAGCATTCCATGGGGGAAAAACATTATGTTTAATACAGAGGTCCAACCCTCGGGGATCGTATTTAGCCTGGTAACATAACTTGAGGTAGAGATATGAATAAACGCACGTTTCTGTCCCCTTACAATATTCGCTTCGCTGGAGATCATTTTATCATGAATGCCTTAGTTCTCTCCTTGTAAATTCTGGAATTCTCATAGGCATCATTTCTAAGTTCTTCCAATTCTTGCAGTTGAGGCTTCCTTTGTTCTTCAGCAGCATCCATCTCCATGTTACAAAGGGCTTTAGCTGCCGTACTCATGCTTTGTGTTCGAGCTCTCTAGTAGGTGAACACGGCTTACTCATTAGTACTAACTATACGAGACATCCCAATAGGTGTCCTTGTAATAGCAGTTCGGTACGTCCTGGGCAAAGTGCATCATTTCAATCGTACGCTCGCATGCTTTTCTACTTCGGATTCACTGTCTTCTGCGAGAATGGACTGACTTCCCGATTTGAAACTTTAACTTGACCACTAGTTTGTGGATGATATGCAGTAGACACCTTGTAAGTGATGTTGTATTTCTTGAGCAAGGCTTCAAATGATCGGTTGCAGAAGTGTGTCCCTCTGTCGCTAATCATGGCTCTTGGTGTTCCAAATCTCGCAAAATGTTAGATTTCACAAAATCTACAACAACTTTAGAATCATTAGTTCTCGTAGCTTTTGCTTCGCTTTGCTTCACCCGTTTATGTAAACTATGAAATCGACAGCAGAGTATACGTATATAAACATTACCAAAAGATGAAGGAAAAGGACGCGCATGAAATCATACCGCGCTACATCATCAAATCTCAACATCCAAGGATGTAGGAGGCTTGTAGCTCGATTTTGTATTTTCGCGCTTACTTTAAATTACGCTAGTCCTTTGACAACGGTCACAAGCTTTGCAAAATAGATATGCCTCTTTGAATAATGATGGCCAGTAGAATCCACAATCAAGAACTTTCAGGGCTGTTCTTTTTGGTCCGAAGTGACTGCCACATGCATAAGAATGACAGAAGGTCAAAATTGAATTAAATTCAGATTCAGAAACACACCTTCTTATCACTTGATCCGAACAATGCTTCCATAAGTATGGATCATCCCATATGTAATATTTGGCAATGTTTTTGATCTTGTCTCTTTGAGCTCGGGTCAAGTCATGTGGTAGCTTCTTGGTAACTAAGTAATTAACAATATCTGCATACCAAGGGGCTGCTACATGTAGAGACAGCAATTGTTCATCCGGAAAACTTTCTTGTAATGGCAGTACATCCTCGTCATGGACAATGCGACTGAGATGGTCTGCAACTAAGTTTTCACGTCCCTTCTTATCTTTGATCTCCAAGTCAAATTCCTGTAAAAGGAGTATCCACCTGATAAGCCTTGGTTTTGCATCTTTCTTTGTGAGCAAGTACCTCAAAGCTGCATGATCGGAATAAACGGTTACTTTAGTACCAATCAAATAAGATCGAAACTTTTCTAAAGCAAAAATAACCGCTAGCAGCTCTTTCTCAGTGGTAGAATAATTAAGTTGAGCATCATTTAAAGTCCGAGATGCGTAATCAATGGCATGTGGAACTCTGCCAATTCTTTGACCCAAAACGGCACCCACAGCATAATCACTCGCATCACACATGATCTCGAATGGATGATTCCAATTTGGAGATTGGATTATTGGAGCTGAAGTCAAGAGTTCCTTCAGTTTCTCCAATGCCTCTTTGCATTTCTCATCAAATTCAAAGGCCACATCATTCTGCAATAATCTGCATAGAGGCAATGCTATCTTCGAGAAATATTTGATGAATCGACGATAGAAACCTGCATGACCGAGAAACGAACGAATATCCCGCACACTTATGGGAAGGGGTAAGGAACATATAAGATCTATCTTGGATTTATCAACTTCTATACCCTTAGCAGAAATAACATGTCCCAAAACTATACCCTGATCTACAATAAAATGACATTTCTCCCAATTTAGAACAAGGTTAGTTTCTATACATCTTTGAAGTATAAGGGTAAGGTTGTCAAGGCATTTATCAAAAGAATCACCAAAAACACTAAAGTCATCCATAAATACCTCAATAATGTTCTCAACATAATCAGAGAAAATACTTACCATACACCTTTGGAAAGTGGCAGGTGCATTGCAAAGACCGAACGGCATGCGTCGATACGCAAATGTACCAAATGGGCATGTAAATGTAGTTTTCTCTTGATCTGCAGGGCAATGACAATCTGATTATATCCTGAATAGCCATCAAGAAAACAATAATGAGAATGACCTGCTAATCTCTCCAGCATTTGATCAATGACTGGCAAAGGAAAGTGATCCTTGCGAGTTGCAGAATTGAGCTTTCGATAATCAATACAAACTCGCCATCCGGTTTGGATACGAGTGGGAACTAGCTCATTATTGTCATTCTTAACCACCGTAACACCAGATTTCTTCGGAACAACTTGGACTGGACTCACCCACTTGCTGTCCGAAATTGGATAAATCACACCCCCATCTAACAATTTCAGGATTTCTTTCTTGACAACTTCCATCATTGGAGGATTCAACCTCCGCTGTGCTTCTCGAGTGGGCTTGGATCCTTCTTCTAATAGGATACGGTGCATGCATATGGCTGGGCTAATACCTTTGATGTCAGCAATTGTCCACCCAATGGCTGTTTTGTGATCTCGAAGCACCCGGATGAGTTTCTCTTCTTGTAATGGTGCAAGGCCCTGGCTACATGACTGGCAAAGTTCATCTCACCCAAGAATCCATGATTCAAATGATCTGGAGGACTTAAGCTCCAAGGTACTGGCTTTCATCCACAAAAGGAAGAAGTTTTCTCATTAGATAAAGGCAATTCAATGTACGAAACATCATACCTATTTTGTGGTGATAGCTCTAGCTCATCCAAAAGCTTGTCATAGCTTTGATAGTGCTATTTCTGTATGACTTTGTTATCAATTCGCCATGTTTCTTTGCTATATTCCTTGGTATTTTTATGTTTTTGTGTGGTTTTGATGTTTGTAGGAGATTTGGAGCAACTTGCACAAAAATGGAGTAAAACCCTTCATTATCACCTCTGCTAGTCAGTGATCTTCTCGGATTTAATTGTATTGATATACAATGAACCCGATGACATGTTATATAACGTTGGAAAGCTCTCGAAGTCTATTTTCTGGAGAAATTTACGGTTTATAAATCCATTCAGTGTACCAAAAGTTGTAATCAAAAACAGTGTGAGAAGTATAGAAATATAATTCCACAAGCACTGATAGCATGTATTAATACGGGGCACTGTAGTTAAGTCACTGTAGCATAGTATTAAACACATTTTTAGGGTTTTATTTTCATAACTTGAAGATGGGGAGAACGTGGAGGAGGCCTGCATCTTGGATTTTCTCTCATCTCTTGGAGTTCTTGAAGGGAGATGGAAGGCTGGAAGGAGGAAAAAGAACTAAAATCCTAATCGATTTCATCAAATTTGCTAAGTTCTTCCCTTTCCCTCTCATTTTCTGGAATGTCTCCCTATTCTATTGTATTTGTGTTCTTGTCTGAATATGTGTAGCTGAATCTAAATTGGTTGAGGGTGATTTCAAAGCCCCTGATATGGTTTTTGTATGTTGATTGTGCAAGATGTTGTTATCCAATTCTCTAATTGAAGTTGCTTGTATTTTCCTATATCTAATGCTTATGATTGCTTGCTGGATTTTATTTCGAATGGCCAATTGAATATAATCTGGTTGTTGTCTATTGCTAGACTAGAAATCTTGATCCGTAATTGTCTTGAATTTCTAATCTTAGTAGCAAAATTGTGATCAGAGATTGCAATTGGAGAATACAACCTAAGTTAAATAATCCGAGCTTGTGTGTTTATTGCTTAGATCAACCATCTTTCTTTTTCGTATGATCCATTGAATTAAAGTAGAGAGCTTTTTCTAGGTTGTTTAATGGATAGAGATTAAATAAAGAGCTTGTTTATTAAAACCAAAGTAAGGAAAGATAAGATGGGGGTAATAGAGCTGTTATTATCTACGGTTGATAACTTCAATGATACTGTAATTGGATGATAATTCTACAATTAATTCGCAAATCCATATCTTGTGGTGGAGGATGATCCCTTAACCAGGTTTTTATCATTGATTAATTCCTATTTCAATTAAGTTTGCATTGTGTTATTCATTAATTACCGTCGTATTCAGTTTTTCATCTAGTTAATCAACCAACAAAAACCCCCATTTAGTTAATTGTTGCTGGAAATAACAAATTCAATTAGAACAATCCTCGTGGGAACGATTCTTACTCATCACTTTATTACTTGTGCGGACTAGTATACTTGCTAGTTTCGAACGCATCAACGTTTTTTGGCGCCGTGCGGGGATTGATTTTCTAATCGATTGTTATTGGTTTCCATTGTTTATTCATATTTTCTTTGTTTTCTTTTCATGATGTTTGTGTTTAGGACAAACATGGCAGTAAACTTCTATCAATTCAGTAGCGGATTTGAGCCACAAGTACCATGGAGAGTAAATGAGGTAAGCACTCCGAACATTGAACACCAACTTTCTGAGCTAACCTCTCTTGTGGAAAACATGGCTGTAGGAGATATGCAAAAATCTTATGAATGTGGGATATATTCTACAATGGAGCATCCAATCGACATGTATCCAACTTTACAAGAAGAATATATGGAACAAGCCAATGCCATGGGTGGATTTCCAGGACAAACACGGCAATGGTATGATCCTTTCTCTAACACTTACAATGCTGGATGGGAAGATCACCATAATTTTAGTTACTGGTATCATCAACCAATCACTCCGAATGTGATACCAAATCGGCCACAAGGTTTCAATCAACCTAGAGTGCAGCAACCTTTTCAAATGCAACCACCAAAAATGCCACAACCAGTACCACAACCAGCTCCAGAAAACTCAGGTATGTCACTCCAGGATATTGTTAATGAACTTGCCACTAACACAATGCAATTCCAGCAGGAAACTGGGGCAAGTATCCAAATCCTGGTAAATCAAATGGAACAACTGGCTACTAGCATGAGCAAATACGAGGGCCAAGGCTCAGAAGAATTATCTTGTCAAACGGTGATCAATCCAAGAGAGAATTCTTGTGTGATAACTTTGCAAAATGAAGAGCAATTAGATGTCCTGCCAAAGAAATCACAAACTGATGAAGGAGATGACACCACTTCGACCATGAACAAAACACTGAATTCTCAGGTAAATCCTATAACTCCCATTCCTTCATATGTTTCTCCTCCACTTTTTCCTAGTAGATTTGTAAAATCGAAGGAGGAACAAGAACAAGAAATCCTGGAAACTGTCTCACAAAATCGAGGGCTGAAATATACCACGTTTGGGATTTGCTATCGAGCAAGTACCTCATATAAAAAAGTCTTTTTCAAGGAGTTATGCCACCAGCAAAGAAAGTTAAAAGGAAATGAGAAAGAAGTGTGGGGGGAAGATGTTTTAGCTGTATTGCAAGGGAAAAAATTCCTCCAAAAATGCAAATAATCCGGTACGATCACCATTCCATGACACATTGGTTAAAACCAAGTTTGAAAGAGTTATGTTAGATTTAGAACATCTATAACATCATTCCATATTCTATTATGCTTCTTTGAATCTTGGACCCCTTGTGGAAACTGGTATTGTAATTCAACTTGCTGATCGTTCTAATGCATATCCCAAGGGAGTTGTGGAAGATGTGCTGGTGCAGGTGAATCAATTGGTATTTCCAGCAGACTTTTATGTTCTTGAAATGGAGGATGAGACATCTCCCAATCCAACACCGATTCTTTTAGAGAGGCCATTCTCGAAAACTGCTAGAATCAAGATTGATGTTCATTATGGCACTTTGAACATAGAGTTTGATGGCAAGGTGATATGTTTTAATATTTTTGAGGAAGTGAGGTACTCTAATGACTTACATTCTGTTTTTGCAGTTGACGTTATTGATTATTTGCCACAACAATGTTTTGAGTTAACTCGCAAGAATGGAGTGGTTGTTGCTATTAGTGAACACATAAGGATAGAAAGTTTCAAAGAACCAAGAAAGCTGATACAAGTGTCTAAAGAAGTGGAGGAAGCTGTGACAAGCTTGGATGAGACTATAGCTATCACCACAAATAGGTATGATGTTTCGTACATTGAATTGTCTTTATCTAATGAGAAACTTCTTCCTTCTGTGATGAAAGCCAATGCCTTGGAGCTTAAGTCACTTCCAGATCATTTGAATTATGGATTCTTGGGTGAGAATGATACTTTGCGAGTTACAATGGAAATGGGCCTTGCACGAATACAAGAAGATAAAATCGTCCGAATACTTACAGATCACAAAATAGCTATTGAGTGGACAATTGTTGAAATCCAAGGCCCATCCATATGCATGGACCGTATCTTGTTAGAAGAGGGATCCAAGCCCACTAGAGAAGCACAGCGGAGATTGGATCCTCCCATGATGGAACCAACGTCGGGCTGAGGACGTTAAACCAAGAGCTTATTGGGAGGCAACCCAATGTTTTTGAAAAATAAAAAAAAGAAGAAAAGAAAAATAAAATGAGGTAATAATGATCGATTTTTGTGTCTCGAGGAGGGTCCTTTCATAGGCCATCAAATTGATCAGGTTTTATCTCTCTTTGCCATCTATCTCATTTGTTTTTATATTTTTTTACTTGTTTTTGACTTTTGTTTGTTATTGTGTTGTTATCTCTTTATGTGTCTTTAGTTTCGTTTCTGCTCTTTTCTTTTCTTTTCTTTTGTTCAATTTGATTACTCTGTGCTTTGAGCTCATTTGTGCAGCAGCTTGTGGAAACATCCAAACGGAAATCGAAGTCATTCACCAAAGCTTTGAAACGCGCATATCTTAGAGAAAAAGAAACTCGATCGCATTATCAGTAATATCTCTTCTTTTCTCCTCTTCAATGGATGCCGATATCTTTCTATCGAACCTTCGTAAATATTTCCCTTCACTTCCTCAAAATGCTGTGTTTAAAATTTATAAAGTACGGATGACTAGACTTTGGGTATTGATGCTCTTAAATCTGCCTGCGGATATTCGATGGCTTATCGAAGCCAAGGTGAGATTGTCCGGTGAGCCGGACATTAATCTCGCAAAATACATGCCTGGTCTAGGAAAGAGCTACTACGCAAAGAGGCGAAGAGCGACAAGGTTACAAGTATGTTATAAATGTGCTAGATGGAATTGTAACCAGACTTGTCGTCCATTAGGTTTTGTGTCCAGGAATAGAGAAGATAAACTTTCATTTATTAAGAATGGTTTGAGTAATGAGTCGCTCGATAATGTTTTGTTAACTCTCGAGTCACATTCTTGTGGACTTGTTCAGCGTGAATTGCTTAATCTATGGACACAATTACGTGATGAATTGCAGCTGTCTCTTATACACATCTAGATGTGTATAAGAGACAGGTTATAGTCTAGGGAATCTGACTAAAAACGACCCTGTTTGCCAGTTTATAAGAAAACTGGAGGGGAAGCAAATCTCCGACTCATAGAAGGCGTTTCAGCCGTTACTGGACGTAAAACCAGAGGAAGATGTGAGCCACAATCACAACTACTTGTATATTTGAATGTGTGTTGTTGTTGTCGAATTTTTTTTCTTGTTTCGTTTGATCTGATTATCAATATTGTTTTTGTGTTGTTGTTGTTTGTTGATTTTGTTTGTTTTAATTTCAAGTTTTCTTTTTGAAAAACCATATGACGACCCTATGGCATAAGTACACGTGGGAGACAAGTGTGGAGGTTTTGTCAACCTCCACCGAATGTGTATCTCTATTTTTTATGCTTCACGTGGGAGACAAGTGTGGGGGTTTTGTCAACCCCCGTCGAAAGTGTATCTCCATTTTCCCTGCTTCACGTGGGAGACAAGTGTGTAGGTTTTGTCAAACCTCGCCGAAAGCATATCTCATTTTTTCAAATCTTGGGGCGATAAATCTGCATCGAGCAACCCCCACCGAAAGTATGTCCCCATGTGTCAAAATTTGAGAGTTTTATGGGTGTATATATACATTCGGCATATTTTCATATGTCATTCCATAACCTGTCTTGCAATTGAAAAGCATAATATATAACGTGTCTTAAACAAGATTAGAGCACTTGTAGAAATGGAGAAAACACCAATTCGGCGATTCCGCAATATATGCGTATTGTGCGGATCGCAATTTGGTAAAGATGGAGAGTTTACCACAGCAGCTCTTGATCTTGGTAGGACATTAGCTGCGAGGGGTATTAATTTGATTTATGGAGGGGGTAGTCTTGGGTTAATGGGGTGTGTGTCAACAGCTGCATCCCTAGGAGGGAGCAAAGTTCTCGGCATTATCCCTAAACCAGTAGCTGTACGAGATATCGTAGGCAACACAATCGGGGAAGAGTTACAGGTCTCTAGCATGCATGAGCGTATTGCACATATGGTCATTAAATCTGATGCATTTATAGCTTTGCCCGGTAGTTATGGTACATTAGAGGAGATATTTCAAATCACCTCTTGGGCACAGCTAAACATCCACGGAAACCCATTGGTTTGTTAAATGTCAATAATTTTTTTGATGGTTTGTTGTCTTTTCTTGATCAAGCAGTAGCAAAAAACTTCATCTCACAATCAGCGAGGCAAATCCTGGTTACAGCTTCAACTGCAGGGGAGTTAATTGACAAATTACAAGAATTCGTCTATTCGCCTGATTCAACAATGGGTCGGATAGATTGGTTTGGAGAAGGCAATAAGAGGCATAAACTGGATTTAACGCTCCATCTGTAATCTCTATCTGCTGGTTTGCTTTGTTTTTGTTTGCTTTCTTTTTATTGTGTTTATTTGAAGTTTTTCATGTTATTTATTTTGAGATTTTTCAGGTTGTTTCTTTCCTCCCATGTAATATTTTCTAATCTTGGTTTTTAGAGTGGTGGCTTAAAAAGTTTTAAGTCCTCTTGAAATGCATTATGGATCTCTTTAATCTATAATGGCTGAATAAGGAGGCTAACTTCTAAACTTTTTAGACCCATTCTAAACTGGATTTGTTTTTGTTTGCTGGCTGTTGGACTTGTATTTTATGAGTAAGTTTAGTTTTATGTAATTTAGAGTTGTTGTGTGTTTTTGTCTTTATCAGTTTCGATTCGAAAACAAAAAAAAACATTGTGAAAAAACCTGAGAATGGCAGAATATGGAGTTTCCTTAACTCTTGAAACGCATTCTCTCTAAATAAATCTGTAGTTTGTTTATTTCATGTTATTTGAAGTGTCTTGTATCTTGTTTTGTTCTTTCATAATAAAGGTAAATAGGCTGGAAACCTTAAGTCTGCGGGCTACTGGTCCTAAGGATTGTTGAAATATACAATCTTGACTCAGGTGTAACAACGCCACGTACCTCTTCTCTTGCATTTTATGGCCAATGATAAGGCAATGATTGAATTGAGAATAACTCTTGGAAAATGATAAATGATGCATGGATCTGTGTGCTTGAAATGTTTTATTGGTTTTGCTTTGCCTTTGATTCCTTGCGCAAATGAGCACCGAGCCATTATCACTTAGTTATTTGTTTCCTTAGAGAAAGTTTATGTAATTAAGTGTTTCTTCAGATTTCAATGAATTCTAGAACTTGTTTGATGGTCACTCGAGGGGAAATCCTAGACTGTGCAACATTGGGGAAATGATTTAGGCCATCTTTGGACTGTTTGAGCCTTAATAGCCAACCTTGACTGAAATTGATCCCTAGTTACCCCTTTGAGCCTTTGTAAGCCTGTTTCTTTGTTAACTCACTAAAAGATTTCCTAACCTCAAATGAATTTGTTCCAAACAGTTTATCCATTACCTATGAGCATGTAGATCATTCATAATTAAATTCTGAGCTATGTTCATGCGTTTTTTGGGAAGTTAGAGGAGAGTTGGATTGTGCAATGAGCAATGCAAGTGAGTTTTATTACGTTTGCAAAAAAAAAAAAAAAGAGAAAAAAATCTGTACTTATCTTCCACGTACTTAAACATTGAGGACAATGTATTGTTAAAGAGTGGGGGAGTGGAATTGCAGTTAAAAAAAAAGAAAAAGGTTCTTACACTTGTGTGTTCTTCAAAAAGAATGAAACAACAAAGGAAGTGTGGGGGGGTTTACGTAGTTTGGTGTTTTCCAAAAAGAAGAAGGAGAAAAAAAAAAAAAAGTTTGAGTGTTCTAAATAAGTTGGGGGGAGTAACCTGGTGAATTGAAATGAAGTTGTGTTATAGGGTTGAGCTCTACATAGTCTTGAATGATTATGTGTTTGTGGGTGATTTGAGCCAAATTATTATCCTTTATCATACCTTCACCCAAGCCAAACGTTACAAGCTTAATAAAGTCCTAATTGATCCTTGGTGTTGTGCATGTCTACATTAGTGGAGAGTGACTTGAAAAGCAGGCCTATGGAGTTCATTTATACAGACATCTTCACTATTAAATATGATTCATTTTTAAGCATAAACTCATCCGGGTTACAAGTGATTAGGTGAGAATGGCTCTACACACACACACTTGAGGAATTGTAGTGAAGCGAAACTATTTTTTGAGATAAAATTCTTGATCAAGTGCATTATTTTGAAGTATTCCTTGGGTTATAATTATGTACAATCTTTGAGGCCTATTTGCAAGTTGAAGCATTAGTGTGTTTTAATTTTTCTCTGATTTTGTTTCGGTTTAGTTTTGTTTCGTATCATTTTAGTTGCTCGAGGACTAGCAAAGTCTAAGTGTGGGGGAAGTTGATAGGTGTCTATGTATGTATTACTTTTATATCAATTCGTCCATGTTTCTTTGCTATATTCCTTGGTATTTTTATGTTTCTGTGTGGTTTTGATGTTTGTAGGAGTTTTGGAGCAACTTGCACAAAAATGGAGTAAAACCCTTCATTTTCACCTCTGCTAGTCAACCATCTTCTCGGATTTACTTGTATTGATATACAATGAACCCGATGACATATTATATACCGTTGGAAAGCTCTCGAAGTCTAATTTCTGGAGAAATTTACGGTTTATAAATCCATTCAGTGTACCAAAAGTTGTAATCAAAACAGTGTGAGATGTATAGAAATATAATTCCACAAGCACTGTAGCATGTATAATACGGGGCACTGTAGTAAGTCACTGTAGCAGAGTATTTAAACACATTTTAGGGTTTTATTTTGATAACTTGAAGAGGGGAGAACGTGGTGGAGGCTGCAGCTCTGGAATTCTTTTATCTCTTGGAGTTCTTGAAGGAGAAAGGAAGCTTGGAAAGAGGAAGAACTACAATCCAAAGAGAATTACATCAAATTTGCTAAGTTTTTCCTTTCCCTTTAATTTTCTGGAATGTCTCCATGTTGTATTGTATTTACCACGTTCTTAAACATGTGTAACTGAATCTGAATTGGTTGAGTGTGATTTCAAAGCCCCTGATATGGTTTTTGTAAGTTGATTGTGTAAGGAATTGTTATCCAATTCTCTAATTGAAGTTGCTTGTATTCTCCCATATTTAATGCTTATGATTGCTTGATGATTGTATTTGAGTGGCCAACTGAATATAATCTGGTTGTGATTTATTGCTAGACTAGAAATCTTGATCAGTAATTGTTTTGAATTTCTAATCATTAGTAGCAAAATTGTGATCAGAGATTACAATTGGAGAATATATCCTAAGTTAAATAATACGAGCTTGTGTGTTTATTGCTTAGATCAACCTATCTTTCTT
>SNVD02000120.1:0-130073 GCA_013180625.2 Boswellia sacra | reverse complement strand
TGGGAAAAAGCTCTTACGCCAAAAAGCGAAGAGCGAAAAGGTTACAAGTTTGTCCCAGATGTGCACGATGGACTTGTAACCAGCGTTGCCGCTCCTTGGGATATTTGTCTAACAATCGAGAGGATAAACTACAGTTCATCAAGAATGGACTGAGTAAGGAGTCTTTGGATGATATCCGAACGACTCTTGAGACGCATTCTTGTGGACTTGTGCAGCGTGAAATTTTTAATTTGTGGACACAATTCCGAGATGAGCAGGAACGCTATAGTCTTGGGAATCTGACTCAAAACGACCCTGTTTGCCAGTTTATAAGAAAACTGGATGGGAAGCATATCCCCAACTCATAGAAGGTGTTTAAGCCGTTTCTGGACGTAAAACCAGAGGAAGATGTGAGCCACAGTCACAACTACCTGTACATATGCATGCGTGCCATCATTTTTGAATTTTAATACCTCATTGCTGTCATTTTTGAATTTGTATCTTTTGTTTGACTTATGGTGTCTTATTTCATCATCTTTTGACCTTTTTTTGCATTATAATCAACTTTTTCAACAAACCATCGAGCTACCTAGATAGATATCATCATTAACATCCCTTTTTGTACTCCATAAATACCACATGTCTTGTTCTCTTCTTCACACATAGTTAGAGAGTTGCATAGACATGGAGGGAACTTCAAAACGTTGAATCCAAAGGATATGTGTATTCTGTGGATCTCGACCGGTAAAAGTGAGGAGTTTGTAGAAGCAGCAAATTATCTTGGTAGGCTACTGGCTGAAAGAAAGATTCATGTGGTTTATGGGGGAGGTAGCCTCGGGTTAATGGGTTGTGTGTCAACAGCTACACATGTAGGAGGTACTCAAGTTTTAGGAGTTATTCCTAAAGCTTTGGTTGTAGAAAGTATTGTTGGAAAAACGGATGGGAAGGAGTTACAGGTCTCCTCTATGCATGAACGCATGGCACATATGCTCATCAATTCAGATGCCTTTATTGCTTTACCAGGTGGTTTTGGCACTCTTGAAGAAATTTTTCAAATTGCTTCTTGGGCCCAACTGAATCTCCATCAAAAACCCATAGGTTTGTTGAATGTTAAAAATTTCTTTGATCCTTTGATAAGTTTTGTTGATGCAGCTGTGGAACAGAATTTTATCCCTCATTTACCGAGAAAGATCCTTGTTTCTGCCACTTCTGCTGGTGAGTTACTTGACAAATTACAAGAAGTTGAGTATGAACCTGACCCAGCTAGTACTCAAATTAATTGGGCAGGAGGGCAAAACAAAAAGTGCAAATTGGATCTGAATCTCCGTTTGTAATTTTTTTTTTGTGTCTTTTATTTTATTTTATTTTTAGCATGTTATTTTATGAGTCTTTCAGGTCATCTCTCTTGAATAACAGAAGCTTCAGGTAATGTCTCCTATACTTTATCTCTCTACATTTAAACATTGAGGACAATGTTTCATTTGGTTGGGGGGGAAGGATAGTAGACATAAGTGTGTCTTGAAATTTTATTTAAAAAAAAAGTGAGTGAGTAATTAGATTCAGAGTGCGGTGTAAGGAGTTCAAATCCTCTTGAGACGCATTCTGGGTCAGGAATGGCAGAGTATGGAGGGCCAGTTTGAACTCTTGAAACCCATTCTAACCAATTTGTCATTTTATTTTGATCTTATGAACTCATTTTAGCTGACTTGATATTATTTAGACTTGATTTTTGAATTTTATAACAAGGAGGTCTTATTCATTTCACTTTGAATTATTCAAATCTATGAACTCTCACAACCTTATCATTTAAAAAAAAAAATTGTGTGCTTATGTACTCATTAAGCAAGTATTCATGAACCTTTCTTTACACACACACACATACCTTGATGCATGATTGTGGGTGGCAAAATAAAATATTGTAATATTTGAGTTCTTTTATTTTGTTTAGGATAACAACACAAAGGAAGGGGAAAGTTAAAAAAAAAAGCAAAAAAAAAGAAGAAAAAATAGCAATTGTGGATAAAGTTTGGTCTCGTAGCCTCCTTAATTCGAGCAATTAAGCCCGAGGGGTGCCTTAACACCTAATACCCTAAGACCAACTGGTTGGGGAGCTATTGGCCCAAAGCTCGCTACATGGATTAAGGAGAAAGCTTAATGGGATTGAACATTGCACTATCCACAAGTTTCTAAGCAAAAATAAAGTATCGGCAACCCGAGTCGTTAAGCTCGAATGGGTGTCTTAACACCTAATGCCCTAAGGCCAACTGGTCTGGGAGTCATTAGCCTAAGGCTCGCTACATGGGTTAAAGATGCATTCTTTCAACAAAAAAAAAAGAGAAAAAAAAGAAAAAAATGTATAAAATGAATGAATATCCCCTACCTAAGGTTGTTAGCCTTAACAAATACTAGAACCGATATGGCTTATTTCTAATAAGCCCCATAGTCATGTGTCAACTGAGCACAAAAGAAAGTTTGTGGATATCTTGACTGAAGGGTACATAAGTCATTTAAAAAAAAAAATCAAAAAATCAGTTGAGAGTTTGTTTATTTGGATGAAATCAAAGAGAGTGCAATAATGACCACCTTGGATGTAAAATTCTATAAATCACTTCTAAATAATAACGCTTTAATTGCTAGGGACTAGCAATAAGCTAGTTGGGGGGTATGATGAACACTTAAATATGCATGTTTAATAATAGTTTAGTTCATCATATTGCATTAATAGTGTCATTAAATTCCTCAACTTAAACATATTTGTAGCATTGCATCTTTGGAATTAATTCCTCTTAATTTTGGTTTTGTTACAGGTTCGGTAAAATGGGCATAACTCTCTATTTATAGATCAGAATGGTGCAATTCTTAATGTTTTGGAAAGCTGATTCAATTGTCTACAAGATTGCATTTCACAAGAATCATCAAATTCGGGCTCTTAGTGGACCAAAATTGGGCTTGAAGTGAACCATCTACAGTCTCGGCCCAGTCTGACCAGGCCTCAGTATTTGGACCGTATCTCTCAAAATACGTATCCAAATTGTGCAAATCAATATGTTCTAGAAAGCTGAGAGAAATATCTACAACTTTCATGAAGACATGTGATTAAAATTCTCAACATTTCAATGTCAAAATTGATGGTCAAAGTCGGTGCCTAATGATCCCAATTGTCAAAGATATTTACAACTAATATTTGACAATTATGCCCTTGTAATTTGACAAGTTTGCCCCTGGATGTATCTATAAATAGAGGTGCCTTGTGACCCATTAGGGCATCTTGGCCTTGGCTGGAACATTTTGGCTTTGGCTAGGATCTTGTATTGTGTTTTGTGTGTTTATGTTATTAATGAATTTCCTTTTTCTTGCATTTTATTTTCTTTCTATTATAATGTTCTTCTAATTTCTCTTTTGCTAAGGTGAAAGGGTGAAACCCTTGATATGAGAATAAGGATTCTCTAACCCTTAATATGTGCTTAATAATCTTAATCTTATAATGTTTATTCAATATGATTTATATTTAATTTCTTAATCAATCTTGACACCACTCGTAAAGTGGAGGTCTTGATCCATTGTCGACAATCCTTGGCACATCAAATGCTTGGATCCTTTCTAGATGATGTATGGTTCTTCCTTATCGACACGAATCTAGTTAGGAACCTTGATTTGTTGTAGACATATGGTGATTGGCACATTGGATGCTTGAACCCATTTACAAGAAGTGGTATAAATATTGGTAATGAAACAAATATAATTCATATAACTAAAATGGGTTAATTATCCTTATTTGAAATATCAAGGGCGGATCCCCTAACCTTAGCCTTCATTGTTATTGTGTTAATTCCTCTTGTATTTTAATTATTCTATTGTTTATGAACTTTTTATTTTATTTACTATGGTAGGTTCTACCACCTTATGAAATTGTTCTTTAATTTACTATGGTTGGTTATACCACCTATTTCCATGGATGGTTTTACCTCCTCTTGCTTTTTGTTTTATATTTGAATGGTCGGTAATACCACCTACCATCTTACATACTTGTTGATATTATCATGTCACCTCTTTGAATCATCCATATCACATTTGTTTAGCTTATAATTTGTAACGCTAAAATTCCCTTCCTCGTGGATCGACCCCGGTCTTACCGGGTTTATTACTTCGACACTCCTATACTTGGGAGACAATCCTTTTTCGGATGTGTCAGTTGACCAAGGTTGTAATAAGGAATATAAAAGTTGCAACATGACACTTAAAAATACTAAAATCAGACCTTTATCTTACAATCATATATGGACTTGTAACATGCAACTATGAACTTGCAAAACCTCATGTTAACTTATAAAATACAACATGAATCTCGTAACAAGGTTAACCAAGATTGTAACAAGGAGTATATAAGTTGCAACATGATACCTAAAACTAGTAAAATCAAACCTTTAACTTGCAATTATTCGTGGACTTGTAACACGGAACAATGAACTTATAAAATCTAACATTAACTTGTAACGTATAACATGAAAGTTACAACAAAGTTGACCAAGATTGGAACAAGGAACATAAAAATTGCAACGTGACACCTAAATTAGTAAAATCAAACCTTCAACTTGTAATCATACGTGGACTTGTAATATGAGACGGTGAACTTGTAAAACCCAAAGTTAACTTGTAAAATAAAACATGAAAGTCGCAACAAGGTTATCCAAGATGGTAATAATGAACACAAAAGTCGCAACATGATGCTTAAAACTAGTAAAATCAAACCTTCAACTTGTAATCATACATGGACTTGTAACAAAGAACGATGAACTTATAAAACCTCATGTTAACTTGTAAAATAAAACATGAAACTCGTAACAAGGTTAACCGAGATTGAAACAAGGAATATAAAAGTTACAACATGATACCTAAAACTAGTAGAATCAAACCTTCAACTTGTAATCATATGAGGACTTGTAACACAGAAAGATGAACTTGTAAAACCTAACAATAACTTGTAAAATTAAATATGAAGCTTATGATAAATCAAAATAAAATACAATAGAAAGCATAAAACTATAACATAATACAATAATGTTGCTAAATCAAGTAATACTCTTTATCTTGTGATAGAATTAAAACTAAATCATCAAATTAAAATAATGTATAAAAAATTATACATTTTTTAAAACTTATAGTTAATTACAGTAAATGTTTTTTTTTAAGAAGTTGTCTTCCCTTTTTTATAATTCAATTACATGCTAAGCAAGTTTATATGATTAATATTTAATTATTTAATCAACTTTTATTAAAGTAATTAAAAATTTAAAAATATTTAGACGCATATAAATGTGTAACCTGTAAATTTTATTTGTTTATTTGTCATATGGTCTTTCAATATGATACATATTTATTTTTTTCTCCCAAAAATAGAATGTATCAATACATGGGATGTATTGTAGCTATTCCCAATTTATAGAGAGTAAAGATGAGAGAGATTAATGCTTGGAAAAGGTGAAGACCATTTAATTTAAATTTTTATTTTACGCGTTTTCATATATTGTAATAACAATTAGGAAAAATTTTGCAAACGACCCTAAGGTTCGCTCCAAAATCGATATGACTCCTATTTTTTGTAAATAGGCAGAAATAACCCTATCATTAAATTATTTCTGTTAACTTTGACAATGGAAAGGTAAATAAGTAATCTTGCCTCGATATGTAAAATCATATACTAAATCTTATTTTAATTTACGAAATTTGAATATACCCATAATTAAAAATTTGAAATTAACACTCCACATAACAAATGTTCATAAACAGCCCAGCCAACTATGCCAAATATACTCGCAAGCCCCACCCATTTGTAGAAGCACCCCTACCCACCCATGAAAGCTGACGGCATCCCTTTTTCTCTCTCTTCTAGTTTAAGACAACTCCCACCCATGAAAGCTGCTGAATTTGTTCAAGTGAACCCATGAAAATATAAATTTTACTACTAAAAGTTTTCAAAAATTTAAAATAATAAATACAAAATTGAAGTCTGAAACTTCCCCAATAACTAATATTCATATCTCAAGTTCAGTCACTAAACTGAACTCTAAAACTAGAAATGGCACTTCAAACTCACACTCTTGTTCTTACCTCCTCCAGTTCTCTCAAAGTCCTCTCTTCTTTCCATTCTCTTACTCTCTTCTCCACCCAATTCAAAGTCGTTCCACTACTCAATCTCCCAAAAACTCGAGCCATCAAGCGATGCCGATTTCCTCTCCCAAATCTTGCTGACTCATCACAACCCCTTCCACGCCATGGACATCCTCATCATCGACATCCTCACGAAAGTCCGCCAATTCGACGTCGGCATTGTTTCTATGAGTGGAGGGGTGAGAATGAGAAGAGGAAAGGTAAGAGACATTATGTTTTTTTTTTTCTTAAAATCAATATTATAATAAATTAAAAAAAAACTATGTATCTTAAACGAAAGTAAACAGATGGCATTATAGTAACGGTGATGACGTTTAACATGAAGTGCATAGTTTTGAGTCCACCTCAACTCATTACTTTTCAAAAATTTTCAAATTGTCAAAGGATAGTAAATTCATTTTAACATTAATAATCCAAGTTAACAAAGGGAAGGTAACGGCAGGTTATTTGGGGTTGGGCATTTGACTCGATGGGTTCGAGGACCCGGTGAGAGCCGCACAAAGGAGCGGGTCAAAACCCGCCCCTAAAATCATTGGGGCGGGTATGGGGCTGCAAAAGTTAGGACTCGTCCGAGGCGAGTTTGGGGCCGGGTCCTTCATCTAGACCCGTTTAACCCGCCCCGCCTCGCACAGTAAAAGGCTAAAAATAAAAAAATTTAATATAGGGACTTAGGGGAAATTAAAAAGGGTTATTTTGTTAAGTTTTAATATATGTGGGTTTCCAAACATATGACAAACCATATAAATTTCGTAAATTCCATTCAGACCCTCCCCAAATTCCCAATCTCAAATTTGAAATCCTTACCTACACCGCTTTACCCACCTACAATCTGCTCTGTCCACTGTCGCCGCTCCACCGTGACACCTTCTATCGATCTGCGAACTACTTCTTGTCCACCATCGTCGGCTAGTCCAATGTCGATAGCCCCTGACTTAGACACAACCATCTTTAAGCTTGGCCCTCGCCTTCCTCGGTGATTTGCAGTTGCCACGACCCACAACTGTGCTGCACCCTCCTCCTCGTCACACAACGGCCCATGGCTGCACCCTCATGTCTAGCTCTGCCAGGCCTGCTTGCTTGTTCGTCACTCTCAGTCTCTCACTCAGGTTTGTCCACGACTGTACCTTAAACAATTATTAAAACATATTTGTTCATAATTAATTTTGAAATATTAAATCATTAGTCTAAAAATAATGATTCCATATGTTTATATCGAAGGACAAGGCAAAAATAAATGAATAAATAATCATATACAAGATTAAAGAATGTCATCAAAAGAAAAAAAAAGGGGAAACATCACAACATTAATGATTTAATATTAGTATTTTTTTCCTTAATTTTATTTTAATTTTGCATACATTGTATTTTTTTATAGGTAAATAATGTCTTCACAACAACAAGTGGGGATGTCAAACACAGTAAATCCAAATGTTGATTTAAACCTTGATAAAGATTTAGAAGATGTTGCAATATCTACTAGTAAGAGAGTGGTAGAAGAAGATGAAGATTTGTCTCAACCTAGTAAAAAGTCCAAGACCATGTCACTAGTTTGGCAACATTTTACAAAGATAGTTGTTGATGTACAACCAAAAGCTTGTAACCATTGTGGGACAAAATTAGTTGTGAAGGCTTCGGATGGCACTTCCCATTTAAATAAACATTTGAAGAGATGTCGTCGAGATAACCAACCAACCATGGAACAAAGCATTTTGAAATTCCAAAGACAAAGTGATGGAAATCTTAAAAACTTGGTAACACTTGATAAAGAGGATTTTGATAAGGATGTTTGTAGGGCTTTAGTTGCAAAAATGGTTATTTTGCATGAACTTCCATTGCGTTTTGTTGAATATGAGGGCTTTAGGGAAATGATGAATTATGCCCAATCTTTGTTTGGTCCCATGAGTAGAAGGACATTGAAGAATGAAATACACAAGTTGTTTAAAAGTGAGAAAGATAGAACAATAGAATTATTTGAAAACATGCAAGCTAGGGTTGCTATAACAACTGATATATGGACTTCTACCAACCAAAAGAAAGGGTATATGATCATAACAGCCATTTCATTGACAATTCATGGAAACTCCACAGTCGGATTTTAAGGTATGTCTTAAAAGTTGAAATCTTATTTTTTTATTTATTCATATTAAATATAGTTTCTCATAATTTTTATGTTTATTATTGTTAGGTTTGTATATGTGTCAGCCCCACATACAGCAGAATGTCTTAAAGAGGTGTTGGTTAAGTGCTTGTATGATTGGAATTTGGAAAGGAAATTATCGACTTTAACTATGGATAATTGTTCTACCAATGATACCATGATAAATCTAGTAGTTACTAGATTAGGAGATAGGCATTTGATGTTGGTGGGAAACTTTTTCACATGCGGTGTTGTGCTCATATATTGAACCTAATAGTTAAAGATGGTTTAGATATTATTAGAGAGAGCATTGAGAAGGTGAGGGATAATGTTGCTTTTTGGACATCTACACATAAGAGAATTGAAATGTTTGAGGAGACGGCATGTCACTTGAAAGCGAAATTAAATAAAAAATTGTCTCTTGATTGTAGAACTAGGTGGAACTCTACTTATAAGATGTTAAGCATAGCTTTGGCCTATAAAGATGTGTTTGCTCGTTTAAAGGAGCGTGATGGTCACTATAAGGATTTGCCTATGGAAGAAGAGTGGTTAAAAGCAGAACTTGTGTGTGAGCATTTAGAAAAATTTTATAAGTTGACTGAAATATTTTCGGGGACAAATTACCCTACAGCAAACAAGTTTTTTCCAGCAATTGGTGAATTAAGATTATCTTTGACCTCTTGGCTTACATCTTCTTGCAAAAAGATTCAAGAAATGGCTAGTGCAATGATAGTAAAGTTTGATAAATATTGGAATTTTATCCATGGTGTGTTAGTTGTGGTTGTTGTTTTGGATCCTTGATGTAAAATGGTAATGGTAGAGTTCGTATACAAGACAATTTATGGAGATGGTGCATTTGAGCATATTGAGAAAGTGCATAGTCTTTGTGAAGGCTTGGTGTTAGATTATCAATGTAGATTGGGTTTGGGTGATGGGCATAGTGAAATTGATGCAAATTTACCAGTTACAAAAGGTGTTTCAGGGGAAGGTGCATTAGGTGAGTTCATGATTGAATTTGAAAAATATAGGAAATCTATGAATATGGGATTGCAAAAGAAGTCTGAGTTAGATATTTATTTGGAGGATCATGAGATTAGCAAGGGTCCAGACTTTGATATTTTGGTTTAGTGGAAGATGAATAAAAGTAAATTTCCTATATTGTTTGCTATTGCTAGATATATTTTAGCTATTCCAGTATCCACAGTTGCATCTGAGTCTGCTTTTAGCACGTAGTAGACTTCTTCCTGACACATTGGAGGCATTAATGTGTACCCAAAATTGGTTATGGCTACAAATGAGAGGTTATATTTCATATCAAGTATATTTTATCGATTATTATTCTTTTATTTCATTTCCATTTTCATTTATTAATTTGGTGATTGTGTTGATAGGTGTAATTCCTCAAGAAGAGATGGTTGGAGGGGAATCACCACCGGATGATGAAGAAGGAAGTTCATTGTTATTTTTGGGAGAAATGAGGGATGTTTCATTGGAGTGTTTTTTTTTTTTTTTTGTTTTTGGCATCTTTAGGATGTTTTATTAGAATTTGGATGGACTTATATATGTTTTCTTTTTTGGTTGTAAGCATGTTATATTGGATGGACTTATTTTTGTTTTTTGTTTTTTTTTTTTTTTTTGTTGTGACCATGTTGTATGGATGGACTTAAATATGTTTGTTTTGGTTGTGAACATATTGCACTGGATGGACTTATATAAGTTTTTTTTTTTTTTTGAACATGTTGCAAGTCTGTGAGCATGTTGTATTTGATGGACTTATATATGTTTTTTATTTTTATTTTTGTGAGCATCTTGTACTTATGCACTTATTGAGTTAATTAGGTGATTTTATCCGACGTATTGGTATCGTTCATTTGTTGGATTATTGTTTACTAGGGATAGACATAATCAAATTTAATGGAAGATTTATAAGAAAAAAATATGAAAAAAATTGTAAATAGGCGGGGCAGGGCCAGGCGGGTATAGGGCCATTGAGTTTTTTTGCTAAAAAACTCAGCGGGGTGGGGGTGGATATCTACTGCCCCATACCCACCCCGCCCTGCCCTGGTTCCAAGCCTAGGGTTATTTCTGATTTTGGAGCAAACCCCAAAGTTATTTTGTGAAAATTTCCCAAAAAGTTATTAAAACAATAGAAAGAGGAATGATGAGTGAAAGTGAATGAAAAAAGTGGGGACTATTGAATATAAAATTTTGAATATACTCATATTAATATATTTCATCAAAGTTATTGGGAGGTCAAATAGGTAAATTTAAATGTATTATATATATAGGTAACGTAAACTACCATATAACTCAAAAAAAAATTATAAAGGGGACACTCTTGGTTAGAAGTTGTTTCTAATGAGTTAAAAAGTAGAAATTGGATAGAGTTATCCTTGTGATTTGAAAGAGATAAATAAAAGAGACCAGTTATAAGATAAATAAAAGAGACTGAGACTATTGAACGAATAATTACTACCTTACATGGTTAGTGATATTATAAGTTTCGTTGCACATATTACAAGTTCCTTACTCGTCAGAAAAAATTTAACTTGAATAACAACTCCAAGACCCGCAACCCCACAACCTTGTAAGGCATGCCACAAATCAAATTCTTGTGGTTATTTTTCAAATAATTAGATTTCTAGTATTTAAACATTTAAAACAATTCTATAATTCATGTTGAGCATAGATTATATTTGGACATGTGATACACAATGTCCGAGAATATGAAACATATCACAATCAATCCCCAATATAACTAATACAGCACTAGACATTTTAATCAAATTTCAACAAGTCACTAAATCACCTCTTTAATATATATTAAATAATAAACTTCAAAGGTCACTATAATTCGAAATAAACCTCTAAGGTTATAATAATTTGTTGCATATTCGTTTTCTTTATCACCATGCACTACGAGCAACCGAACAAGGTGGTGGATGAATCTTTGCTCAGCCCACAAAACCTCTCAAAACTTTGACTTTCTAAAAGAAAACACCCATTTCATGATTCCATACAAGTAATCTTCGTTCATTCCACTGCAAAAAAAGGGGTCATTTGCGACGACTATTTTGCCGCCGTAAAAGGTCTTTTACGTCGGCCATACGGCGTGCTTTGGGCCAACGTAGATAATATGGGCCGTAAATCTTCTACGGCGGCCCGTTAGGTCATTTGTGGCAGGATCATAGTCATTTACAGCGGCTTCCTTGCAGCCGTAGAAAGCCATATATGTCACCTCATTTACAGCGGTGGAAGTGGACACCGTAAAAGGCTCAATGGCCTACTATTACGAATTTGCCCCTGATTTAAAATCCATTCAAATTTCCATTTTGCTTGTAACGACTTTTTCTTTTTAAATGCGATTTTAAAGTTAAAAATAATAATTGTAATTTTAAATTTAAATTTTATAGAATTACAATTTTACCCTCAATTTTTAGTGTTACTTGAAATTACCAATTTACCATTGTTCATTAACTTAATAAAATTCTTTAAAAAAGTGCTTCTTTATTTAATTCCCCTTATTCAGTAGCATTTATTTCTAGCAATATTAAAGGACATAATTCAACAAAATATTTTTTGAAAATTATTAACATACCAAAAACTTATACTCAATTATTCAACTACACTTTAAAGTCATTTCAAATTTTTCAATTGCCAACAAAGTTCAGAAGTCTAACTACACTTCAAAGCTCAAATTTCTCAACCAAACCCTACTAGCATAGCAATCAAACATTTTCAAATTTCTTAACAGTAATATTATAAACAAAAAAATTCATTGAAAAAAACCATCCAAAACCTAACTACACTTCTAATGCCATCCAAAACCTAGTAAGCAAGTCAAATTATCAATCTATTTAAAACATGCAAAACCGTTGAAGAACTTGAACAACTCAGCTTCACCCTTATCATCATCTATCCAGCCCTTTACCTTCACCTGGAAAGTAAAAATAAATAAATAAATTCAGTTCTTGAACTTAAAAGTTCATCTGTAGCAGGTAATAAAATCCCATCATGCAATATTAATACAAGTTCCAGAAGCTAAATGAACTATCGTCACCATAAAATCACAAAGTATTAGAGCATTGTAGCATAAACTAAAATATGACTCAACTAATAAAATCATTGAAATGAGAATATTTACAAACAAATCATGGTTGTCATATAAACTTAACTTATGACATGTACCATTAAACTAAAATAATGATCTTATTTTCTATAACCAAACATGACTTGCTTCAATGTGACAACATGCTTTCTTAAAATTTTAGTTCAGAGTTTAGTGTCATTAACTAACTAACTACATCATGAAGCAATAAAACAACACTAGCAAAGAAAACCATCAATGAATATCAATCAATAGAACAACTCAGCAAGGAACTGCCACCATATTAATCTATTATTAAATCCAACATGTTTAGAGTCTTTACTATCCTCACAAGATTTCTCTCCAAGTATTAGTGATTTAACAACTTTGAACTAACTTTAATAGGTTGATAAACCAGAAAAATACCCTTCAATTAAATATCCTTTTTAAATGAATTTAACTTTAAACAAACAAGATAATAGGCTAATCAATCATCAATCAATTTAAAGCTATGTTTGTCCAATCAGTGCATGATTAAGGAATATGCTAATCAGACAATCATCTCTAACAAATACCCTTCAAGGATCACCAAGCCCACTTGCAATCACATTCCTCAATGTTCAACAATAACACTTCAAGTTTAAGAACCATAAATACAATACTCAAGTTTGTATGGTAATTAGTACTCAAGTTTAATAATGCATACGTTTGCATGGCAATTAGTACTCTAGTTTTGTTCCACCTCAATGGAAATTTCGGTAGCATCTCCCTTTAGTTCTCTAAGTACACGAATAGATTTATGGATGTTATAAAACACCACATTCATCTAATATGTACCCAAAGAACAAAAGGAGTGCCACTGAAAATCCATCAAGTGAAACAAAACCTCAGGTACTATACTAATTACCATACAAACTTTTAAACTGTCCAACCGGACTATTCAAGAATTATTATTAGACATTATGATCTTCATTATCATCCTATGATTAGGAAAAGAATGAAAAAAACATATTTCTATTAATAATTCTTGAATGGGTCTAATGTTAAATGCATGAATTAATATAATGATTAACATATCTAATTAAATCTTAGATACAATAGTACTTGATATCTAAGATTTAAAACCTATATTATCCTAAAACTCATTACTTAACGAGGCCTTAATCTAAACAAGAGAAGAAAGTATAAGAAAGGTTTATAGGGTGAAATGATTTATTAATTTAGGTTATGAGGTGTTTAGGTGAATTAATTTAGGTTATGGGCGTTTATGTGAATTGATTTGGGCTATAGGGTGTTTAAGGGAATTGATTTGGGATATAGGGTGTTTAGGGGAATTGATTTGGGTTATGGGTGTTTAAGGCAACTGATTTAGATTATGGAGTGTTTAGATGAATTGATTTGGGCTATGGGTGTTAATGTGAATTGATTTGGTTTATGGTTGTTTATGTGATTGATTTGGGTTATAGGGTGTTTGGCTGAATTGATTTGGGTTAAGGGTGTCTATGGGAATTGATTTGGGTTATGGGTGTTTAAGACAATTAATTTAGATTATGGGCTGTTTAGATGAAGTGATTTTGGTTATGAGGTGTTTAAGGTGAATTGATTTGGGTCAATCTTTAATGCTAGACAATAATGTGTGTGAATCTTATTCTAAACTCAGCAATTCAATGGGGATGAAGCTTGATTTTGGTGGTGAGGAAGAGCAACAACTGTAGGCTTTACAACTAGATGAAGTGTATGAGCAAAACATGCAAATGGAAGTGATCATCTTGAGTAATCCAATGCACAAGAGTCCTTTCTTTGTATGTATAACAATTTATGTTTGGCTTGATTTTCATAATTTGATCCTCTTTTTAGTTTTATTTAAGTGAATGAAATTGTTAAAAAAAAGTATTGTTCTTTAAGTACTTCTATTTTAAAAATTTGGATAAATATATGTATTCACATAATGTTAATCTAAGTATACAAGAAAACAAGTCATTTAGTTTTTAACATCTTATTAACATACAATTTACATGAAACAATCAAACATGCATACGATGTAATATTCATACATTTACATCTCATTAACATATAATTTACAATTTAAAAGATAAGATCGCCTATGAAACATGTGAAATAATAGAATGAAAGATGGGTTTAAGCACTAAAGTACGAACCTGAGAGAGGAAAGAATTCCAATATGAAAAATTCTGAAACAAATTGCGGATAAAGCCTTTTAAAAAAAAGCCTTCTGAACAGATTGCAGTACCTCTTGTGCAATCAGAATCAAAGAACTCAGCAGCCTAAGATACAAATCCTTGATATTAGCATTGTAATTAATAGATATCTTGGAATTGAATTTGAATAGATTTTTATTTTCAAGAAAAGAGATCTAAAAGTATAAGAGATCTAAAATTTAAATTAATTAAATTTTAAAATTAATTTAAATCCAACAATTTTTCTTCTTTTTTGTCCTAGCATTACTTTTTGTCAAGTGATAGGACAAACTGAACCCATGAGCGGTCATCGCTAAACCATGGTTGCAGGATCATTTTGCGAGACCAGATTAATAGTCCAGCCCTGTTAAGAATGCCAAACATGGGAAGAAACCAATATTCCAAAGATTACTTTTGTGTCATATTTAGTCACAGGTACCAAGTGGACCTTTTTGTATAACATTGTTTTGCTTGCAATTCATTAGCTGCTTTGACCATGACCTTCAGTAAATAATTTAAGCTTCATTCCTCAAAACTAACATTTCTTCTAATATAATTGTATGTCATAACAATCTTTAGACAAGAGGCACTTATTACCTTTATGATTTTGTTATCATTAATAAAATTCAGAGAACTTACGAGTGTTAGACTTGTAACCAAAATGGCCACTGTAGTGTGCACTTGCTTCCACTACCTGAAACTCAGAAAATGATACATTTACTCAGCTATGTTGCTAATAGGACCCACAAACAACAAATAGATACAATCAAAATTCACCTGAACCATCGGATGAATTGGCAAATACACACACTGGTAAAAGAAAGTCCCCGTAGCCACACGATCGGCACTACAATTAGAAACAAAGAAATTGTTAAATTCTAATGAATACTATTTTTTGCTTCTTGACTAATCAAAACAGAGGAGAGCAAAGAACTAATCATGCATACTATTGTTTGCTTCTACTTCTAACAATCACAAATAAGCTTGATTTTAAACTTTACAAGGATTCAAATACTAATCATGCATATCATTAACAGTCACAAATAAGCAACAATTTTTCAACATGCAAACAAGAATTTTAAGCAAGAAGCAAGAATGTATAAATCTAAGGTGTTAATCAAGATTCAAATCAAAATATAAAGAAGATAAAAGATACATCAATGGTGATGATATTGAATGAACAAAATGCAGCAAATTCAAATTCGTTCAAAAAAATTACCAAAAGCAAAACCAGAGATGCGGAATGCGAAAATTGATTTGAGGAAATCAGAGACAGCAACAAGCGAGAGAGTAGATTAGAGAGAGAGTAGAGCTGATTGTGTCATCTACAAATAGTTGAATCAAAATGATGTAGCATGGCTTATTTTATTATTATGGTTAATATAGTCTTTTAGTATTTATTTAATTAGGATTTTATTTAATTTGAGAAATTATCAATTTAGGAATTTTGACTCAATTTGGGATCTTGACTTTTCATAATTTGATTCAAACCTAAATTGTTAGTTTAGGGATTTTGACTCAAATAGGGATTTTAACTTTCCTAATTTGACTCAAATTCTAATATGTCTTGATTAGTATAAACATAGGGTTTCATTATTATTTTGTAAACATTGATTATTTGATATAGTAAAAGAGTATTCAGACAGATTATTGGATTGTTGGTTGATTGTGTGTGAGTGTGAGTGATTGTGGAGTGAGTGTTTGATTTTGATTTGTTTTTGTTACGGGTTTCCCGTCAATTTGGTATCAAAGCCTAACATCATTCCATAAAATTCATCCTAAATTCCATAAATCCCAAACACAGTCACTGTTATTACTATTCATCACCGGAGTTACTATTCATCACCGGCCATCGACGCATCACCCATCACTGAATACATCAACTTATAGATCGGGTCGTCCCCATCATTCTTTCCTTCATCACTATCACCAGAATCCCACTGGGAACCCTTCAAAATGCCCAAAAAGCGTTCGTCATCTTTACCGTTCATCGACGCCGACCAGCGAGTGCTGTCTCACCTCTACCACCAAGTGATAGATCGGCCCCTCCCTGTCAACTTTTCCTTCTTGGCCGATTACTAATTCTTGCCGGAAAGTCTCCAAAAATCAAAATATAGTTTGGAAGCCACCACACAAACCACCACAGGTTACACCACCAATTGAAAAAGCTTCTGTCGTTGCTGATCCAACGCCTGAAGGTTTGGCCGTCACAGTCCTATCACCGAAGGCCACCACCCGAGAGTGTTTTGGATGTTTGAGGTTAGAGACTTCTTTGTCACTTTTTAAAATTGGTTGATATTTTTTATTAGGGGCTTTCATGTTATTTGCAATTGAATCAAGCCTAATTTCCTGGAACCCCACCCACTTTGCATAATTACACCATTGTCCAAATTTTAAAATTTGTAATTTACCCCTTTTACAGTTTAACCCCTGCATTCTTAATATTCACATATTAGCCTATACAGTTTCATTGAATTTTGACTTTAGCCTATACACTTTCATTTAAAAAAAATTAACCATTGCATAGTTACTTTTCTTGCCTTATTTGCATTGCAGCAGCATCAGATTTATTTATCGGTTATAAGAAATTTTAGTCTAGACTTAGCATTGCTACTTAAAAAAAAATGGTAGACCCAAATCCCTCGCCTGAACAACCTAATTTAAATACCATAAACAATAAGTTGAATGGATTAGAATTTAGGTTCACTCAAATTGAACAAATAGTACGTGATATTAAAGAGCAAGCTAATCGTAGGGATAATAATCTTGGGTCATCTAATAGATTTGATAAGGGTAAGGAAGTCATAAGATCTACATCTAAAAGACATTTTGAGCAAGAATACACTCATAATCCTTTGTTTGAAGATGATAGTGATGATAAGGGCTGTCATAGGAGCACCAGAAGTCATTCTAGGCATGAGTCATCTCATATTCCAAAAGGTGCCAAACACAACGTTCCTGAGTTTGATGGTAGGTTAGAACCCACTGCTTTTTTAGATTGGATAGATGCCATAGAGGAGTACTTTGATCGGAAGGACATGGTAGACTCCTATCGTGTTCGTTTTGCTCGACTTAAATTAGTTGGAACCGCTAAGATTTTTTGTCAGTCCATATAACATAGATTTCGCCAATAACATCGTGGTTCTCCTACTTGGGAAGAACTAAAAATGGACCTTACATAAAAATATGTCCCTCAATCCTATAAGAAGCAACTTTATAAGCAATTGCTTAACCTTAGGCAGGGTTCTTCTAGTGTCTTTGAGTACCAATCTAAGTTTGATAGTCTTCATATTAGGTGTAACATTGAAGAGTCTAATGATGCCAGCGTATCAAGATTTATTAATGGACTTAGGTTTGACATCCAATGTGTTTTTGAGTTGAGCTCCCCTGAAACTATAGAAGATACCTATAATAAAGCCCTAGAAGTTGAACTCCATGCGAAAACTTATAATGCTAAGCAAACTTCTTCGGTGAATATTCCATCTCCTCAAATTAAGGCTTTCAATAGAAGCAACTTTAATAAACAATCCTCCACTAGTAGAGCTTCTAACTGGTCAACTCCTAGTTACTCCACATCTAGTGCCTCCAATCCTAATGTAAATCCTCGTTTCAACTTGAATAGGGAAAGATCAATGAATGCTTCAAACCAATCCTTTAGTTCCCCAATTATGTGCCACAATTGTCAAGGTAAAGGTCATGTTGCTACTCGTTGTCCCAATCGTACTATGACCATAGGATATGACCCTAGTGAGTCAATACATGAGGATCCTGAAGGAGAGGTCTTAGAACCATTAGAGGAGAGTAAAGATTTAGGATTAGGAAACATTCAAGAAGAGGAGTTTAATGAGCAATTGTAAGTTATGTGTTGTATCTTGTCTACTCCAGTAGTTTTTGATTCTTGGAAGAGAACCAGTATTTTCCATACCTTAGTTCCCCTTAAGAATCAGTTATGCAAACTAGTGATAGATGGAGGTAGTACCTTAAATGTCATTTTTAAGGTTGCAATTGATAGGTTTAACCTCACTCTAGAGCCTCACCCTAATCCTTTCCAGGTAGCTTGGGTTAATAAAACAATCCTACTTGTCACCCATAGATGTCTTGTTCCTCTTAAGTTACGTTCTTACAAAGAAAACATCTATTATGACGTGTTAACCATGGATGTAGCTCATATCCTCCTAAGTAGACCATGGCTTTATGACCATGATGTTATAAACTATGGGAAAGAGAATACCTATGTTTTTAATCATTGTGGTAAACCTATTACCTTGAAACCAGCCAAACCTAATGACAATTGTAAGGTTTCAACTAGGGTTCAAAAGGATAAGCCAACTCCAAAATCTAGATCCAACACCTTAGATCTTAAGAAACACAACTTGAACATTTTGGGTCCAACTCATTTTGTGAAAGAAAACCAAGAGACTGGTGTTGTGTACACTTTGGTTCTAAAAGAGCAATCACCGGAGTCTAGTTTAGACTTTTCCCCTAAGATAGGTGAACTTTTAGAAGAGTTTAGTGATGTAGCCCCTGAGGATTTATCAAATGAGCTACCACCCATGAGGGATATTCAACATGCCATTGACTTAGTTCCAGGTTCACAACTTCCTAACCTTCCACATTATAGGATGAACCCCACTGAGAGAGCTGAGTTAAATAGACAAATAGATGGTTTGTTAGAGTAAGGTCTCATTCATCATAGTTTTAGCCTTTGTGTAGTTTCAGTGTTACTCACCCCTAAGAAAGATGGATCTTGGCGAATGCGTGTTGATAGTAGGGCCATCAACAAAATAACTATTAAGTATAGGTTTCCCATACCTAGACTTGAGGATATGTTAGATGAGTTAGCTGGTTCTAGTTGGTTCTCCAAGATAGACTTAAGGAGTGGTTATCACCAGATTAGGATTAGACAAGGTGATGAGTGGAAAACCGCTTTTAAATCCTCTGATGGATTGTATAAGTGATTAGTTATGCCTTTTGGGTTGTCTAATGCTTCTAGTACTTTTATGAGAGTCATGACACATATGTTATGACCCTTTATAGGGAAGTTCCTTGTAGTTTATTTTGATGATATTCTCATATATAGTAAGAGTGAGGAAGATCATTTAGACCATCTTAAGAAAATTTTTAGTACCTTTAGGAATGAGAAGATGTACATCAATCTTAAGAAATGTTACTATATGCAGTCTCAAGTCCTTTTCTTAGGATTCATAGTTTCTTCAGAGGGTATAAAAGCTGATCCTAGTAAGATAAAAGCTATTACATCGTGGCCTACGCCTAGGACTTTGTTTGAAATTCTCAGTTTCCATGGATTAGCTTCTTTCTACATGAGATTCATTAGAGAGTTTAGCACTATTATGGCACCCATCACTAATTGCATGCGAAAGGGTGAATTTCAATGGACCCTGCAGCCACTAGAGCATTTGAGATTATTAATCAACATATGACTCAAGCCCCTGTTCTTAGGCATTCAGATTTCTCCAAAGTCTTTGAAATAGCTTGTGACGCTTCAAGAGCAGGTATAGGAGGAGTCTTGAGTCAAGAGGGTCACCCTATTGCTTTCTTTAGTGAGAAACTCAATGAGGTTAAACAAAGATATTCTACCTATGATAAAGAGTTCTATGCTATTGTTAAATCTCTACAAAATTGGTAGTATTACCTTTTGCCTAATGAATTTGTCCTTTACTCTGACTATCAAGCGTTAAAATATGTTCAATCCCAAAAGTGATTAAATGAGAGACATGTCAAGTGGTCTGAGTTCCTTCAAATGTTCACCTTTGTCCTTAGACACAAGCCTGGAAAAGATAATAAGGTAGCTGATGCCCTTAGTAGAGTCATGTACACCCTTCAAACCATGCAAGTTGAAATTGCAGGATTTGATAGGATGAAGTCTGAGTATCCCTCTTGTCTTGATTTTGGCATCATTTATAAGGAACTCTTAGATAATAACCATCGAGATCATGTAGATTTTATCATTCATGATGGTTATCTGATGAACACTTAAATATGTAAGTTTAATAAGAGCTTAGTTCATCATATTGCATTAATAATGTCATTAAATTCCTCAACTTAAGCATACTTGTAGTCTTTGCATCTTTGGAATTAACTTCCTCTTAATTTTGGTTTTGTTACATGTTTGATAAAATGGGCATAAGTCTCTATTTATAGATCATAATGGTGCAAATCTTAATGCTTTGGAAAGCTGATTAAATTATCTACAAGATTGTATTTCAGAAGCATCATCAAATTCGGGCTCTTAGTGGACCAAAAATGGGCTTGAAGTGAACCTATCTGCAGTTTCGGCCCAGCCTGACCATACCTCAGTATTTGGACCATATCTCTCAAAATACGTATCCAAATTGTGCAAATCAATATGTTCTAGAAAGATGAGAGAAATATATACAACTTTCATGAAGACATGTGATTAAAATGCTCAATATTTCAATGTCAAAATCGGTGGTCAAAGTGGTTCACCTAAATAATCCCAATGGTCAAAGTTAGTTCACCTAACATTTGACAACTATTCCTTTGTAATTTGACAAGTTTGCCCCTGAATGTATCTATAAATAGAGGTGCCTTGTGACCCATTAAGGCATCTTGGCCTTTGCTGGGATCTTGTATTGTGTTTCTCTCTTGTTTTAATGTTATTAATGAATTTCCTTTTTCTTGCATTTTGTGTTCTTTCTCTTATAATGTCTTGCTAATTTCTCTCTTGCTAAGGTGAAAGGGTGAAACCCTTGATATGAGAGTAAGGATTCTCTAACCCTTTAATATTTGCTTAATAATCATAATCTTGTGTTGTTTATATGATTTATATTTATTTCTCTAATCAATCTTGACACCACTTGTAAAGTGGAGGTCTTGATCTATTGTCGACAATCCTTGGCACATCAAATGCTTGGATCCTTTTTAGATGTCGTATGGTTCTTCCTTACCGACATGAATCTAGTTAGGAACCTTGATTTATTGTAGACATATGGTGATTGGCACATTGGATGCTTGAACCCATTTACAAGTAGTGGTATAAATATTGGTAACGAAGCAAATATAATTCATATAACTAAAATGGGTTGTTTATCCTTATTTGAAATATCAAGGTGGGATCCCCTAACGTTAGCTTTCATTATCATTGTGTTAATTTCTCTTGTGTTATTCTTATTTATTATTTAAGAACTTGTTCTTTACCCATATTTGTTGATACTATCTTGCCATCCCTTTGAAGCATCCATATCACATTTGCTTAGCTTATAATTTGTAAAGCTTAAATTCCCTTCCTCGTGGATCAACCCCGGACTCACTGGGTTTATTATTTCGACACTCCTATACTTGGGAGGCAATGCTTTTTCGGATGTGTCAAGTTTTTGGCGCCGTTGCCGGGGAAGGTAAAATTTGGCGTACAAAGTTGTAAGTATTTTCTTTTCTCATTTTTTATTTTCATTTTTCTTACATGTGTTCATCTTTTCTTTCTTTTTGCATTAGTTGGTAGAATTGTTAGGAGTCACTCATCTTCCTTAAAAACATGCTTAAACCTAACTTAGAACATTAATGGACTACATCAATGGTAAAACTTGTGCACAATCATGCATAGTCTTCCCTCATGATGCAATATATTTCGACCATGAATCGGATTTCATTCAATTCTTACCCCACTTTCATGGCCTAGATGTTGAAAACCCATTTTTGCACTTGAGAGAATTTGAAGAGTTTTGTAACACATATAGTGACCTAAATTGTAGCATAAACATCTTTAAATTAAAGCTTTTTCCTTTTTCTTTAAAAGATAAAGCTAAAACATGGCTACAAAATCTTAGGTCAGGATCCATTAACTCATAGGATGAAACACAACATCAATTTCTTAAAAAATTCTTTCCTCCCTATAGAACAAATTCTCTCAAAAGGCAAATCATTAATTTCACTCAAAAACAAGGAGAGACATTTTACCAATGTTAGGATAGGTATAAAGCATTGCTCAATACTTGTCCTCACCATGGTTTGGAAACATGGAGACTAGTTTTAATTTTCTATGAAAGTCTTACACATCAAGCTAGGCATATGGTAGAATTAATGTGTAATGGACAATTTGAAAATAAAGACCCTGATGAAGCCATAGATTTCCTAGACTTACTAGCGAAAAATACCCAAAATTGGACCAATGTTGGCACCTATGGGGTACCAAGAACATCTAGTAAAGGCATTTATAACTTTAGGGAGAATCTTGACTTTCAAGCCAAATATACATCCCTAGCTAGAAAATTCGAGGATTTAGAAATGTAGTCTATGCAAGAAATTGTCTGTCACACTTGTAATTTTAGTGATCATCCTACAGATGATTGTCCAATTGTGCCTACCTTTAGGAAAAATCTCCACGAACAAATTAATGTTTTAAACACTTTCCAAAGGTTAATTCCTAATCCTTACTCACAAAAATTTGGATGGAAAAATCACTTGAATTTTGATTGGAGGAATGATAATCATGCACAATCTTACCAACCTCCATTTCAATCATATCAAAATTTTCAAAAATCTCATGATCATACATCTCATGAGTATCTTCAAGAAACATTAGATTCATTCATTGCAAAGCAAGAGGCTTTTAATAGTCAAACTGCTCAAACTATGGCGAACTTGAATGATGCTCTTGAAAAACTTGCATTTGCATTTAGTACTCATGAGAAATGTGAGTTTCCATCTCAACTAGAGCCAAACTCCATCAATCCACATGTGAGTAATCCAAGTGGCCAACATCTAGACGAAGATTCGGTAAGTAATCTTCATGATGGTAAGGTTGATAAGGAACATATTCTTAACCCTCATAAGAAAGATGATGAATCAATCTCAAAGGGTAAGGAAGAGATTAATAAACCTACACCTAACAAGAAAGTGATCAAATCCTCACTTATGCCCTCATGTCATCATGCAAAAGAACTTAACCAAAATTTTGATATTAATGAATTTTTCAAGCATGATGAAAATGAGGAAGCTAATAAGATTAAAATTAATGTGGAAGACTGTATCCAAAATGAGAATTTTTCAAGTCCTTCAGAAATTGGGTTAACTAGTTCATTTGAAGCAAATATGCAACTAGTGCCCATTGCTTCTAAAAAATTTTCATTGCTTGATTTTGTACAGGTGAACGAGATTAAGAGTTGGGAGCCATGTTTTGAACATAGGCAGGAAGAAACATCCACACTCAAGAATGCATACCTCAAAGACAAACAAATTCAACTAGTGGTAATCTCTTCCATTCTTACAAATAAGGAAAAAGAAAGGTATCACCTCAATGGCATATTTTTTACCGCGGTAAATTACTTTCGAAGAGATTCCTCTTTTGGCTTTTTTTTTAATTACAATTGTTCAAATTTCATCCATCGGTGCCATATTTTTATTTTTGTTCTTGATTTTTGCTATCATTTCTAGTTTGTTTTTATTTTATTTTGTTTGTGTTTATTTTAGTTGTGTGTTTTTTTTATTTTGTTTCCCGGTCAAGTGGCGGATACGGTACTCCGCAGCTTTTAAAGTCGGTTTTTCAGTTCCCTAAAAACTGTTGCTCACCTTGCATTCATTTTCCTTTCTTTTCTCGCATTTTCACATAGACATCATTCTCTCAAATCTGCACAAACATTTTTCCTCTTTTCCTCCAAATGATTTGCTTAAAATTTACAAAGCTCACGCAGAAAGAGTAAGGATGTTGATGCGTAAGGGTATGCCTGTCGAAGTAAGATGGTTAATTAAAGCCAAGGTTCGATTTTCTTATGAATTTTCAGATAATCTTGTTTCTCACATGCCAAGTATGGGAAAAAGCTCTTACGCCAAAAAGCGAAGAGCGAAAAGGTTATAAGTTTGTCACAAATGTGCAAGATGGACCTGTAACCAGCGTTGCCGCTCCTTGGGATATTTTTCTAACAATCGAGAGGATAAACTATAGTTCATCAAGAATGGACTGAGTAAGGAGTCTTTGGATGATATTCGAGTGACTCTTGAGACGCATTCTTGTGGACTTGTGTAGTGTGAAATTTTTAATTTGTGGACACAATTCCGAGATGAGCAGGAACGCTATAGTCTTGGGAATCTGACTCAAAACGACCCTGTTTGCCAGTTTATAATAAAACTGGATGGGAAGCATATCCCCAACTCATAGAAGGTGTTTAAGCCGTTTCTGGACGGAAAACCAGAGGAAGATGTGAGCCACAGTCACAACTACCTGTACATATGCATGCGTGCCATCATTTTTGAATTTTAATGTCTTATAGCTGTCATTTTTGAATTTGTATCTTTTGTTTGACTTATGGTGTCTTATTTCATCATCTTTTGAATTTTTATGCATTATTGTCAACTTTTTCAACAAACAACCGAGCTACCTAGATAGATATCATCATTAGCATACTTTTTTGCACCCAATCTCGACTTATTGTTTAACAACAGATCTTGCTGCTATTTGTAGAGTGAAGGAGTAGGCATGGATTGAATTGGGGAAGAAAATGGAAAAGGCACATCCTAATTCACATCATTCAGGACCTCCGTGTCTCCATCATTAACATAATGTGAACCATTTATATTCTGTCCATCAACATTAAAACCATTCAAACCCTCACCCAAATCTTCAATACGAACAGTGCAGTCATCGTTCTCATAATCACCATTCATGTTAACATCACCATCATCATCACCACCACCATTGTTATCATTAACAACAGCATCATCGCTCTCAATATTGCCTAAACTCTCAAACTCTCTAATATTATCAAGGTGACATACAAATTTCAATGGCATCAAGGTTGCCACACCTTCTTCATTTTCACATAACACCTGAACTGACTCATACTTGCATGCCCCATCCGTTGCTGAAAGTCAAGGCCAACTTCATCATTAAATTGTGGTTGTGCACAAACAAGAGTAGACTCACTTAATTGGTTGCTTCCATTTGCTGAGCGAAACAAAGAGGGATGAGAAGAACTCTGCCGGCACGATACTGCATAAGATCCTGACCTCTATCTTTGTTTGTCCCTATCTTTAACTTTGACAATTAGTAGTGTATATGACTGTTGGTCATCCAAACAATGTTGTATAAAAAAATAAACATCTTTGTCAATCTCAAAAGGAGTCAAAAACGGTAAAACACCTTAAAAATAAATTGAACCTCTAAACTTATGTATTGTTTATGAAGATCCCAACCCATTTTCGTACTAATACAGTCAACTAACTCATTATAAGCAATACAACTAAGAATTATCAACGGCTTGCCCTCCTGCCAGTGTATAAATAACCACCATTCTCTTACATAATCCAAAAACCATTGTAAAGTAGAAGTATACGCAAAGTTTCCATTCTGCATGAACGAGACATATCAATTATGGTCCGTGAACAAAAAATCATTATAATATTGCATAAATAGGTCAAAAAAATGAGAATTCTGCAAAAACGCTCAATAAAGCTCAACAAAGTCTTACTTGACGCTCAACACTCGACAAACTCGTCAGAACTCGACACACAACAACAAACACTTGACACAAAGTACATCGAATATCAGTCAGACACATCCAACATAGCATATCACTTGTCGGATCAACTTTCCTGACATAGCATTCTAGAGCAAAGACCGACACTGGATATCGTGTGTCGAGCAACCTCGACAATGACGTCGAGTTTTCTCCCTCCTCTCCTACAACACCAGATTTTCGTTTACGAATTGCATTTTTTTGCAAATATTTCCCACAGCTGCACTATGTCTAACCTCAGTTCATATACATATCCCTATTCTAAGCTAAATAACTTGCTTTAAAGCAACGAAAAAATGAAAAAAATGAAAACATTATAACCTATTTCAATAGTCTTAGGTCATTTAGAGAGAAATACCTTACCTTATTACTCAGATTCAACTCTAAGATCAGACTATGAGATGAAAGAGATGTGTTGAATAGTATTTTGGATAGTGGAGGAAGAAGGAAATGAAGGAAGTTTCTTACTTTTCAATAATGAATACATAAGAGCATTAGCGTCATTTTACATTCAAAGTGCACGTGGCATCAAAATTTTGTAGGACATGTCTTTATTTCAAGCAAGCCTCTTAATTTGGCCTATTTTTTTTAATTTTCTCAAAAAAAAAAAGCTATACACTAATTCATTTTTTATAAAAATAGTATTATATGAATTTATTATATTTAAAAAATTGTTAATAACGTTATCATTTGAATTAAAAAATAAATGTAAATTACCTAAAACGATGAGTTGATGGTGGGACAAGACAAAGCACGCTTCTAGTTTGTTGACTTGTCTATTGTTGTTTTTTTCGTTCGATTTGGACATAAGGTCCAACCAATTACAAGATTTTCTTCTCATTAAGCGAACGTCTCGGCCTCTGCCTCTTCTAGCTGCTTCTTCTTAAGAGTTGCTGATAAACAGCATCTTCAGATTGGTTTGGAAATGCATACGATGGAGACACAACAGTCATGGAGACTCAGATTATCCTTCAAGAGCGCTACTATAATGGTTACTGTGCTGAATTTGATCGCTGCTGTGATCCTGCTTCAGTGCTTTTTCTATTCTTCCGTCTCTTCTCGTAACAAGCTCTCCTCTAACACCCTCAGTTCAGGTGTGTCTTATCTTTCCTTTGTGTAATATAAGTTGCTCTTACCATAAATAACTGAAAATATCATCTGGGTATTTGGAACTATTCTTTATTATTTCTGCTTTTATTTTTTTTTTTTAATTGAGGATCGAGTGTATTCATTTATTAGTATATGGTTGTTTTATATGGTTGTTATGGCGATGAAATTGGGTTTTTGTTTTTTGCATTGGAGATGTTGTTGTGTTGGTTATGGTGAAAGTTTTAACTTTTAGGGTTTTTTTTTAATGTGGGTATTTGATTATTGGTATTTTTTTAATTCAACTGAACTGGATGGTGGATATATGGTTTGGTTGAGGGTGAAAATTGGTGACCCACTTTCGTTTTGGTTGTGGCTTTGATGAATTTTTGTGTTGAGTGATATCAACAATTTATTGTGGGATGGATCAGATGAGAAATCTAATTTTGATCCTTGGTTTTATTTGAAGAACCTTTAATTTTAGTTGCCTGCTATGCTGTCAATGTCAAATGAGAAGGTTGTTCATGGTGGTAGGTCTTAGAATATGGGTTTGGCTAAGATTTCATGGTTGAGAATTTGCTGATTGAAGGAAATTTTTGAGTTTTCCTTGGAAATTACTGCAGAGATTTCTTTTCAACCAGTCATGTCTTATTCCTAAAATGTTTTCAGGAATTAGGTTGTAAGCTGTATCGTTTACTCAGTTAATATTAAACTCTTTATAAAATTTTGTTTGGCTGCCTAGGTTTACATTTGGCATTTGAATTTATGGACTTGTTTTTGGTGGTTGATCAAGTGATATGTTGAAGCTGAATATCTGATATTAGTTCTGTATATGAGGGGGGCACTTCAGCCCTTAATAATTGGCTGAAACCCGTATATGAATCTGTATATCTTTGCACTCCTTTGCAACTACCAATACTATTTGAGAGTTTCTACCAAAGTGAGGATTGTTTTTGTCTTCTTAGTCTTTCATTTTTTTTTTTTTTATTGGGCTTGATTTGATTTGTGTGCAAGGAAATTTCTAACTTAAAGTGTAAGTATGATAAATTTTTACACGGTTTTTGACTTCTTAGCCTTGAATCCTGCTTGAGTGAAATCAAAGACTAGTATCAGCCCTATTTAAATCTCAAGGAGACTATGGATCTAAGCTGATGCTCTAAACTGTTAGTGATCTTTAACGGCCTTACATTGTCAGCCGTGATAATTGAGGAGGCACCTTTTGAAATGTTGGAACTTGCTGATGTTGCTACCAATTGGATGAAGTATTTTTAGCCATTAAAATTACATTTGAAGTACGTAAAATTCTACTTCTGATTACGTGTTCAAAGTCATTACTTATTTATTTGTACACAGGTGTGTTTTTGTTTCCTTGTTTGCTAAAACATGTGTATTGAGTGATGATCACTGGCCTTGCCGATTAACATAAGCATGTTGCGTAATAATTTGATTGCAGTCCAGCTCAAGTACATCAAAGAATCTGAAGAGATGCGCCTTGCTATGCAACCTGTGGAGCTGATAAAGAGAGTAAGCATGATATTAGCTGTGGTTATTTTGAAATTTTGGTCGAACCTCTTTAAAATAAATATTAAAGTAATAAACAAGCGATTTAGAGTTAAGTAGTGCCTCGTATGTTTACTGGTCGAAGTTGTGATTTTATTACCTTGGTCTCTGGATTTTGTTGGCCAAAAGTATTAAATATCTCTTCTAAACTGAAGTTGGAATTATATTACTGGTAAAAGCGTATAGGAGCTCATGATAATACATCTTTACATCAACCTTTTTTTTTCCCCAATATTTCTCAGGTGAGGGAAATTCAGCAAGAAGCATCTGCGGAACCAGAAATAGTTCAACAGAAAGATGCAAAGCAGACAGCAGCAGTTGATCTTTCAAAAAGGTTAAAGGATTTACATTCCGGCAATGATGCTGCCAACTTCAAAGGTGCCCGATTCTTAATTTTTTCTTCGAGAATTATTGCCCATACATTTTTTAGAAGAATAAGAATACTAGAAAAGAGAATTCAAGGACAGCTTTTTCCATAATGAAAACCACATGATATGCTTCTACTATTTAATTTTGCTTTCCCTAATATTTTTTTGGGGATATTTAGGTCGAACAATGTAGCAAAATTTGATTTTACTAGTACATGTATAACATTTTGCAGCTCTAGAAGAATGGAGGAAACGAAAAATGGAGCGAGCTAGGCAGCGCCAACTGGAGAAAAATGGAACTTCTGTCTCTCAAGCATGAGCTCTTTTCTACTAGTCTTAAGTTAGTGATGCTGTTACTAATGGAAGTATCCAACATGTTGAGAAGACTTCTGATATTCGGTTATCTTGAAAGTACTCTTTTTCACATTGTATATATAAATAACACAATTATCTTTTCTTTCTTACCTGGCCATACAAGTAATTCTTTGGTACAGCCGCTGCACTGCAGCAGACGGCCCAGATTGTGCCATGTAGGCGTCTCACACTAATGTGGCGCCTACATGGCGCCTCCTGGTTGCATCCTCTGCAGTGCAATGGATGTACCACAGATTTGCTCTGGCTATACAACAGCATGTTATAGCTAAATCAATATAATAATAATAATAATAGCTCCGTTATACATGTTTGATAACAAGAGTATGAGCCTATAAGATTAGTCATGTAGGAACTTCATATCTGTAAGACAAAAACTAGTCTTGCAGGAAAAATCTTCCCAGTAATATAATTAACAGAATATGTTTCTTAGCTAGAGAAACGTTAAGCTACTTGTAACAAAGTAATTTGATTACACTTGGGTTTCAACATTTGGATTAGTGAGCTCAATTTCATACGGTGCACGCAACCTACTGGCCCGCAAGAGCAAAACTTCCAGGGTACATTCATAGAAGGCTTTGCTTTGTCCATCAGTATAACCCTGAGTTTTGGATGCCAAGTTGATTTTTTTAGAACTGCAGAACACTTCACACAGACTCCTGGCTTCACATCTCCCTATAACTGAATCTTCCCTTGCCTTGGGAGGAAAAAAAAAAAATCACAGGTGCCGCATACCTTCCACACGCACAGGGGACTGACTCACCATGGGGAGCTCAGCCTCTTAACATATTTCCAGCTTCTAGATAACTTGATAATCTGTCTTCCAAATCTTTTTCCGTGAAAATCAACCTCTGAACACAACCACTAAGAAAAAGGAAATCAAAATAACAGTAATTGCTGGTATTTGCTCCAACATCTATACATGCACAGATACAATATATGTACAAGATTCTCCAAGTTGAACTTTACAATATTAGTACAAAATGTTCATAAAAATACAAAGTTGGAAAAACCTCGTTATGATTACTGCCAATGGAATAGTAAAAACAGAGACTTCATCCACAGCTCCGGAAAAGGATTATTCTGCCACACTGTTAGCAGAAGTCAGTGCAGTAGCTTCCACTGCTTCACAAAGGAAATTCATATGTCGATTTTTCACATCTTTTTCTTTCCAGGAGTCGAGCCATTCTTTTCCCCATCTTTATAAACCTCCCAAAAATGAATCTTTAGTAGTATGAATTCATCCCAAGAAGATGAAGACATGTGGTAGTGTAGAATGTAGCTGATGGGTCAAAGCAATTTGATAACCAAACACCACAAACGCATTTGCAGATTGGAGGGAAAAGTTGACGACCAAAAAATTCAGAGACATGCTCCCAAAACTTTTCCACTTGTATTATCTGAATTTCATCTGCAGAAAATAATTGCTGTAAGTCAACATAGATAATTGCACGTGATTTCTAATTACATTTTAATTACAGAATAAAAGAACTGCAAATGACTATTCACAAAAGTAACTATATTGTAGCTCCATATCAAAGCACATAGTTACAAGACAAATCCAGTGCCCAACCAATACTAAGAAACTGATAGGATCTGGTTACACTCACACACACTCTCACAAAAGCTTTAGCATAGTTTAGGAATTAAAATGGATTAGAGACAATAGGCAAAGCAGGTTGAAGATGAAAATTAGAAGTTTATTGGGGTGTTCGGCAGGAAATTCGAGAGTCCTGCCAGCTCTCCCAAGAGAAAAAATTCTCACAAAATTACTCAAATGATCACTCCCCTTCTCCCTCCTTCCCTCCCTCCCTCCTCCTATATATTCTCTAACTAACTACACATTTTCCTAGACAGCTATAACTCCTAGCACAAAACATAACAGAAAAATAAAAGGATATAACAATAATTCTTCTAACTAACTCAATTTCACAAGTCTACCCTTCTATATTCACTGCCTTTGTGACATCTAGAATAAGTAAACTGGTGGAGGTCTATCGTTAACACCAAACCCCCACCCCCCCACCCAACTTTCACCTTGTCCTCAAGGTGAAGATTAGGAAATTGATTCTGGATTAGGAACCCAGGTTTAGTTCCTGATTCTTCCTTCTTGTGGCATACACCCAACACACTTTCTGGTTCAACCATCAACTCCAGGTCATCTGCCACTTCCTTCATGTCGTCTTGTGCCCCCTTCAAATTTTGTTTTAATTCATCCAGTATAGCCTCCTGTTCCTCCAGCAACTTCTCCACCATGGGAACAGTTGTAGAGTTATGTCAATGGCGGACCAATGGCGGTGGTGGTGTAGGGACTTTATTAGCAACCACCTTGGATAGTGCAAGATCAACCATTAACTCCTCGGCATATTCTCCTAACACCTTAATCCCCTGTAAATTCAAAACTATCCCTCCACAAATGCCTTCACCCCTAATGGGATTTCCAGTCCCTAATAACACCCCATACCCCTAAGTGTTATCTACAGGCAGCCCCATTTTCTGCACCAACTTCTTTGAGACAAAATTGTGGGTGGCTCCAAGATCAATCAGAACCACCACTTTTTCTTCTCCAATGATACCCTTCAACTTAATTGTTTTAGGTGAGGAGAGACCCACTACAGAATTCATAGAAAGTTCTACAACTTTAGAATTTGTATTATTACCTCCAATCGCTTCTGCCGTATCATCTCCTTTTTCCAATTGGCACTCATTCCCATCCTGGACCACCATGACATTGAGCTGTCTGAATTTGCATTGATGACCAGGGGAAAATTTTTTATCACAGCAGTAGCAAAGCCCCTTAGCTCTTGTTGCCTGTAGCTCAGCATCTGTCAGCCTTCGAAACTGAGTTTCATTTTTAATTGCATGGTTTTTCTCAAGTACTGTTGTTGATCCGTAATTGGAGCCTCCAGGAATTTTGGTGGAGATGTAAATGTGCTGGCCATTACTTTTTTATCAGTTGAAGACGTTACAGGCCTGTAATTTCTCAAGGCCAAGTTCTAGTGTTCAATTCGTTGGGCCAGCTGCATTATCCAGCCCAGGCCTGTTGGTTTGAAAGCTTTTAATTGAGCTCTTATGTCTAGGCGTAACCCATTGATGAACTGACCTTCCGAGATGTGTTCCGGCAGATCCTCCAACGTCGACTAGATCCTCTCAAACTTCCAGCAGTATTCCCTCACCGTACCCTCTTGTCGGAGTGCCCGAAACTGTTCTGATAATCCATCGTGATTCTCACGAAAGCACTCCAACAGTAATCACTTCATCTCATCCCACGTCCGAAAAGCTCACCGTGAGTCTTCCCATTGGTGCCAAGCGAAAACCTGCCCCTCTATCGATGCAGCAACAACCACCAATTTCTCTTCCTCGGACATCCAGTTAAATGAAAAGATATGCTCTACTCTATAAACCCATTCATTAGGGTCTCCACCGTCGAAGGTAGGCATCTCGACCTGTTTCATTTGAATCTCCACTTTGTGGGTTTCACCGACCGTGAACCCACCAGTCACCAGAGGTGGCGCCGGAGATCCAATCCCTGCCTCCGGGGGTTTTGGTCCGGATGATGACGATGAGGCTCCACGATCTACGTTCCCCTTGAATTCCATCGCCATCGCATCTAGGCACTCCGGGATCGCTGCCACATTCTGTTCAAGTAAGTTGATCTTAACTATCCCTTCTTTCACCACCTCGATATCTCCTTTAATCATCTGAACCTTCGCTTCCAACATCTCAACTCTTCCCTCTGCTTTCTTCCTAGCCATCCCAGAAACAAACAGCTCTGATACCAAATTGATAGGATCTGGTTACACTCACACACACTCTCACAGAAACTTTAGCAGAGTTTAGGAATTAAAATGGATTAGAGACAGTAGGCAAAGCAGGTTGAAGATGAAAATTAGAAGTTTATTGGAGTGTTTGAAAGGAAATTCGAGAGTCCTGCCTGCTCTCCCAAGAGAAAAAATTCTCACAAAATTACTCAAATGATCACTCCCCTTCTCTCTCTCTCTCCCTCCCACTGTGTATTCTCTAACTAACTACACATTTTCCTAAACAGCTATATCTAACTCCTCCCACCACAAAACATAACAGAAAAATAAAAGGATATAACAATAATTCTTCTAACCAACTCAATTTCACAAGTCCGCCCTTCTATTTTCACTGCCTTTGTGACATCTAGAATAAGTAAACTGGTGGAGGTCTATCAAAAACTGAGCAATGACTACAAATCACTCATAAAATGTTAGATATTTCCTATTACCAATAGCATACCCAGATAAATACAATTAACATAAATGAAAAGAGTTATAGATGATCCGACAGAAGATCAAAGTAATTACCTACCCTCAGCAGTGAACTTTTAGGCCCCAACTAAAAAAGATGATGATTAACTAAATTAACTAAACTACGCTCAAGCTGCTCAACTTAGCTAACTGAAGTCAATTACTAATGGCTCACATTTATTGAACTGCACCCCATAATATATGTACTAGTTCAGTTTCCTAAAATCAAAAGCTGCACTATTGGATTCAAGCATGCAGTGGCGGTTATGTGAAGTTGTGTTATTCAAGCAAGTAAACTGGTAACCCATTGACACTTTCACAAAGATTTGGGTGGGGGGGAAGGAGGGGGATGGGGTGCGGTGCGGCTGCGGGATTGAGGTGGGGGGGGGAGGATGTTAAAAATTGAAAAATTGAAAATTGAGAAAATCATGTTACTGGGCTACTGTTTTGATACTCCTTTCAGCCCTTAATCCAATAGCTTTTCAAAAAACTTACATGTCACTGAGTTGTCCCCTTCACATTCACCTTCACTGATTAAATAACCCTACAGTCTGCGTTCAACATGGCTTCTGAAAAACCCAACCATTTTCCCATTCTAACCTATTTAGGAGCCTCAGAAACTAATCCCAAAGAACAAAATATAATAAAAAAATGGGTATTAATCATGCTTCATCTTATTGTGCAAGGTTTCAGCCAGATATCAGATGCATTTAACTAAATACCATTCACCTTGACAACATAGATTGAAAGATAAAATTCCAACTCTCTCTCTCTCTCTGCCCCCCAATGGCAGATCAAGAATCCTAAATTAAGGACGTCCAATTTATAATATGTACTATTTCGTATGAAACTTCAAATAAATCTTCATGCATTTTCTAAAAAATTGTTTTGTGCAAAATAGAAAAATTGAGAACTAAAGAAAAAGATGCAGTTAGGGGTCCAGGGCCTCCCATAGTGGCCAGAGGGAAGATTAGCCCTTGCTCCCCTCAGCCGTAACACACAAAAGTTACATTAAGTTGTAGTATATGCATCATATGTTTGCTTTTCCTCATTCATTTTCTTCCTACACTGATGGTAAGTTAGAGGGAAATATTTTCTTCCACAGTTACTGTAGTAAAAAGGAAATTAGAGCCACTATGGAAACTACAAAAGGCAAACACACATCAGCAATACAGCAACCTTAGCCTTCTATCTTTTAAACATGGAAAGCCTTTATTTAGCAACAAAGTACAAATTATATATTCTATTTCTCTTTCTCTCTCACCCCACAACTATTAAGTTAAAGGAAAATTAAAACATAAGTGATATAACAAGCTTAATCTTGTAATTTTTAACATATGGACGCTACAAATTTTACAATTGCCTATTTATGGGGTATGTTAAAGTCCTATTAGAAAGTATATATGCAATCATCCTTTTGAGAATGGAACCAAAACCAAAAAGTTGCAAGAATTTTTCATTTAATTCAGAAGGAAAATTAGCATTTGTTCATGTAATTAATATATTACCGTTCTCTTTTCAACAATACACCGGTAATGTTCACTCATACAATCAACAAGCACATGATCAAACCATCCAACTACAGCTTAACATTATCAATATTTCTAGCATTAAATATTGCAAAACTCTATTATCTATCTTCACATACCACATAAGCACTAATATGACATATAAATTCAAATAACCATCAAAATTTAACATGGTGACTTTCTTTATCGGACATGGGATCACATAATTATTATCTCCATTGGAAAGCAATTCCACATTCATTTACCGGAAATACTCTTAATGGCATTGGCGGCTACACCACTCATTCTCATGTTTATTAATTAGAAGTCCTGTAATTATAGTCTACAGAGTGTCCACCCCTTCATCATCACTTTTATTCATGTATACGTGGTCATTTTTTCTCTTTTACAATTTTTGTCAACCAAAGTTCCCTCTCACTGGAAATAAAAAATTTGCATGCACTAATACATATAAATTTATCCAATTCCTTATCTTTCATTACAGCTCAAACCAGAATAAGTATTATTAATTGATGCAACAGCCTTGTCCTTGCATGAGAAGTTCTAAACTCTTTAAGCACCAATTTTCATTGACTCATAATCCAATAAGTAGATTTTAAAATAATGTACAGCGAGCTCCTTCATGCATCAATGCATGTCCTGTAGACAAAGCAATGCAGTACCTCAAGCTTCAAACAATCAATTTCATATCAGAAAGCAATATTGATCTGTAATTTATCTTCCCAAAGTTGGCCAAAAGTATTAATTCAAGGCATTATCATGCATTTATAAGCTACTAAGTTGATTTCCAATTGATTTCCATAAAAGGCATATTCCTCAGGCATCAGCGAAGTCAAGCTACAAGTCAGGATACTATAAGCCAGTTAACTACCTAGGTTTCTGTTCTAGAAATATTAGCTTAAATTAATATTCCCTATTATACATTGTAACCAGCAAAAACTGTTCAGCTAATTTAATTCCCATACAAAAGAGAATACATTTAAAATTGAAAAAAATTTTAAAAAGAAAAAAAAGAAAGATCTTAAAAGATTATACTGGTTTCATACGCTCTGGAGTATACCAGATAACTTCTCTATTAAGGTTAACAAATAAGTCTTTTAAGAAACCGAAAATTTAAACTTAAAAATTGCACTCTCAATCAAGGATATTAATCCTGTTACAGGTTGCCATAAAAATTTGGCTTCTATCTAGTTGAATCCAAATACATCCCGATACAAAATTTTAGGTGTTATTTTAACAGGTTTTTTAATCTTTTAAATGAAATGACTAAAAAAATAGGAAAAAAAATTATTAATAAATCATCATATAAACTTCTTTATCTCACATGAACACCGACCGAAGGTCCATCCTTCAGCATACACTTGACTGATGACTATGGTACGAAGTTGCAAAAGGAGTTACACTCCTGGCACCTACACATAGGTGAGGTGATACAGCTAACATTAAACTTGGATTACAACAAAACATCAGAAAGGACAACACCAAATTATCATATTTAAACAACAAGGTATAACAGTGTAAACTAAAATTATCAATAACAGTGCAGGGATACAAATCTGAGTTTACCTCAATGCACCATGTCCTCAACGTTGGGCTGTGTGCATATAAATATTGTAACACCTCTACAAACTATTCAGTTGCAAATAGCGAGCTTCCCTGACCACTCATCAGCCACCCCATAATCAAGACTAAGCTCCCTCAAGGGAGGGATGTTCTCCATTGCAAAAAGCATAAGGTGAGGGAACATCAGGTTATTATGATCATACAACACATACTGAACCATCACATTTGGCGTTGGACTGTGACTTATGTAACAAGCAACATTTCTCATTCTCGAAACATCCATTGCAAAATCCAGAGGTGGTATTGAGGGATAAGATGGTCGCATATAATCAGAGAATACCTGAGACAAATCCCCCCACTCTGCCCATCTTGCAGAAAAGCGACTTGGATAAATCAAAGTATCACCATTCATAGCAAAAATTTGTGCTTGTTCCATCGTTAGAATAACCCCAGTATATTCACATATAAAAGCACCTGCATGTATCAAGTCCAAAGACCTAACTCCCCAACCTGTCTCCCTTGACCTGAACACTTCCAATTTATTTTTCAACCCTTTTTGAGAAACACGATTTCGACAATTTGGTGGACACTTACAAAATGTTCCACACTCAAAAATAACCGGCTTCCCTCTTAAAAGACTACCACTATTATCATAAGCAAACTCACCTCCATTCTTCATAGCGCATAAGCAATCATCAGTACAACTCGAAACACAATCACATCCGGCACCACTACTCCCTTGATTAAACACAAACGGTGGAAACACAGTCCTCACGAGATAGTCATAATACAAGGGATCATGATCATTATCAATGTCATTAAACAAAAGAACTGGAACATTCTCTTTCTTATTTGACATGTCAAGACTAAGATAACCCAAAGGTCTCACCGACACCGGCCTAGTCCTCAGAGTCTCAGCAAACCTCAAAACTGAACTACCCATTTCCGGCTGCCCATCTATTCTCACTAGTTTATACTTGTAAACACCAAAGCCAGACTTACCCACATCAAACCAACAATCAAGAATCTTATACAAACCATCATAAACATAAACTTTAGTACTCAAACTACCTTCATATTTGATACCTCTTATGACTCTTACCTCAATTCCATAATGCATACTTCTTTCCAGAGCAAGATTCCCCCCTTCCAGCTTCTGGTGTTCACATTGCTTATTGAACTTATCTTGCCCCCCATGTCCAGTGTAAACAATAACATCTCCAGCATCTTCATCGTCCTCGTAACCGCCGGAAACGATGACACTCGTTGCTATTGGCTCCCCATTGGAGCTCTGGCTGGCAGGCAAGTAGTCAATCCCAGCTTGAGGCTGCCCATGTAATCCAACAACACACAACTCCATTCGGAAGAAGAACAAGTCACCAATTTGAACACCAGGAATCGAACCCACGATTCTCTTATCGCGATTGAGCCACAAACCCCGATCTTTCATCACCGAAGACGCCGTTAAATCGCCACGCGCCCGCTTCCCAGTCCCGACTCCTCTTCTCTTCTCTTCTTCATCGACGGCAAAAATGCGCAAAGAATCGTACATCATTCTCGTTCTTCTCACAACGTCACGGAAATACCTCTCGTCTTCGAGGTTCAAATCAGTGACACGTACCAGCTCGCCGGATCGTTTTGGCACTTTCGGCCGCGAAACCACAGGCGACGAGAGTTGGCCTTCTTGGTTCACAGGTACAATAGCGCGAGAATCAGGGTCCAAGACATCCACGTCGCCGTATCGGCGGAGTCTTTTAGCGAAAGCCGTGCGGAAGAGCTCGGAGATGCGGTAGAACTCGGAGTAGACATTCTCCTGGTCGGAGGACTGGGAGGCCGGGGTATTTTCGGAATTAGGAAAGAACTTAGGGGTAGAGTTGGAAAAGAGGGGTTCAGGGGTATTCTGTGGGGATTGGAGGCTTTGGAGATGGTGGGTCTGGACGGGTTCGTCCAATGGTTCAGTTTTGGGTTCGATTTTGGGGGTTAACAAGGGGGTGGCGGCGGCGCTGCTGGTGGCGGGTGTGGTGGTGGTGGTGGGGGGAAGGGGAGATGGTAGGAGATTAAGGTCTTGAAATGGAACAAGAGAACCCATGTTTGAAAGGTGGAATTAATGAGAGAAATTGCATGGGAAAATGGGTTCTGTTCAGTTAGGGTTTTACAGAGATTTGCAGGCTCTTCACGCTCCCTTCATTTCATTTTCATCTCATTTCATACTCTGCTTGTTTGAAAAACAAAGGCAAGAAAAAGAGCGCTCCGGTGTAAGAAAATTAAATCAAAAAAAATAAAATTGTATTTCTTTTAATAATTAATTTTAAAAACATCGATTTACCAAAATACCCTATATAATCAGATTAAATTCATCATCAGAGAAAATCTACTAATACATTAGCGCGCTTTTTTTTTTTTTTGTTAAAACTATAGATGCTTGAGGAAGGTGTGTCGGGCGACATTAATGGCGCCTCAGAGTGATTGTTTATGGAGAAAAAACATGAAAAAAAATAATAGTTTTAGTGAGCGAAATGACTGAAACGTCCATCCCTACTCAGATTAGGTGACGAACAAAGTGATGCGGAAAGTTTCGTCGGGTGCGGTGAACGTGGGTCCTCGAGCTTATCTCAACAAATTATATCATGCCATGTCATTACATATTTTAATATTATCTACCATAACGAGTGAGGGAGCATCTATGATGGAAGAGAAATTTGGGTGCATACACTGTAGCATCAAATCGGTAGTAGCGTAGCAGCGTACTCAAGATGTTGTCTTCAAAAAAATATCTTTATTATTTTATAATTAATATTTTTAAATCTTAATAGTACATAAAAAGTTATTAAAAATTATATAAATAAAAGTTATAGTGTATCTTATATTTTAAAATTAAATAATATTATATATAATAATCAAAATATAAAATATTAATACTTAATAATTTATTTTATAAGTATAATAATTATTGTTATTGTCGAGTATTTATATTTAAAAAAGAGAAATATTTCATAAATGAGCATATATTAAGACCTAATATTATGTATAGCCTCAATTTTTTTGAAATAAGCAAAAATAACCCACCGATTTACTAATACGTTAACTTCAATAATATTAAGGGTATATTAATAAAATTGATAGTTTAATTAAATATTTGAAACTAATTCCAAAATCCCCCCCCCCAACATCCACATAACTTGTAAAACACTCCTTAAAAACTCACACAAGCCACCACCACAACCCGAACATCACACCTCCACCCCTCCACCACCACCATCAAACCCAACCACCACAATTCGGGAATTATAAAAATAAGCCTACAATTCATTTTACAACCAACCATTATTCAAATCCATGGCTCACCATTAATTCTCAAAAATCCACAAATTTCATACTCTATCAATCTAGAGAGAGAAAACAAAATCAAAGAGAGAGAGACAGCAAAAGGAGGAGGTGGAAGAGGGAGGGGGAGGGGGAGGAGGAGGAGGAGAAGGCGGTGGCTATTTGTATAAATTTAGAGATTAGGAGTAGGAGGAGAGAGAGAGAGGAGGTGGAGGAAGGGAGAGGGAGGAGGGAGGAGGGAGGGCGTGAGAATGTGCAAACATTTTGGGTTTTTTTCTCAAAATTGACATTATAATAAATAATCAAGTTTGTAGATATTAGATGCGAGCAGCGGGTTGGTGTAACAGCAAAGGCAAAAAGAGAAAGTTGCTTCTGGATGTCTCAGATTGGCTTTTTTTACTTTGAAATAAATATTGACTATATATGTGATTTGTTAACAACAAAGAAATGTGTCAACTAGGCAAGGTAGCAATGTTGAACAGCAGGGTGGCAAGAAATTGGGTTCGAATTGCACCCTCTTTATTATGAATTTTCAAAAATTTATTCAAAGGATAATAAAGTCATTTCATTGTTTTCCATCCAAGTTAACAGAATTAAACAATGTTAGGGTCATATGTGACTATTTCCGAAATATGAGAGTCATTTCTGTCTATTCCAAAAAGTTGAGGTTATGTGTGATATTAGGCCATAATATGGGGTCATTCACGAAAAATTCCCTTTAAAAAACATAGTAGAATTATTCCATTGTCATATATGAAAAATATTTTATTTATATTGGTAGATTAGCCTTATAATCCAAAATTCGACTTCTATGTTTGAAATTCACAAACAAACATTTTACATTAATTTAAACATAGCTTTCTATTAAATTATTAATATTTTCTTAGATATGATTATGTCAATTTAATAATAATTTTTATTTTAAAATATCTCTCTATATTTTTTTAAAATTATTAATTCACAATAACCATTACACTTTACCCAAAAATGCTATAAATGTATAAAAAGAATAAGAAGGCTCAAACATAATTTTTTAAAAAATAAAGTTTACTAATTTTATGCTATTTGATACAAATGAATTATAAAGAGAAAGCCATAATACAAATTTTATATATAATATAGTTATGAAATATAATAATTTAAAAATAAAATAGAGAATGGGAGAAAGACAATCAAAAAATTAGTTTGTATTATTTTAAGAAAGGCTTAACTGTGAACGATTAAAAGTAAGGGAGCAAAAGAAATTCTCAAAATTTCAGAAGGGGCCCGTGCCCTCCAGGCTCCTTCTTAGGTCCACTGTCACCAATCATCAAGCGCGTGTTTATGTATGCTAAGATTAGTGAAAGTCCAATGCAGCAGATGCATCCAAGTTTTTACACTCCTATATTACGCCGGTATATTGATTTAATACCTAGAACAAATCAAAATTTCTTTGATAAAAAAATTGTATAATTTTATTATTATTAATTTGTTATAACTAATATTTAAGGATTATATTTTCTTACTATGATAATAGTAATGTTACACCAATAATTTATGAACAATCAATTTAATTTATAATTTGAGTTAGAAATATTATTATATGAATAATTACCATAAATTAGTTTTAACTATATTTGAGGATTATATCTACTTAATATAACAAGTGTAATATTACATTTACAATTCATTTACATCAATTTATTTTCTAATATGAGCTAGCAAAATATTAGTTTATGAATAAATACCATATTATGTAATTTAATCCCTTTCATTTATTTCCATTTTTTTACTTATCCAATTATATTTTGTCAATTTTGATTGTAAAAAAGATTGGTTGTAGAAAAAAAGTTAATTATAGATGAGTTATAGATATAGCACTACTCATTAAAATAGATCCATATTCTCGTTTGACGTGATCGTGACCCCTCCATGTTAAAAAGAAATGTTAAATATATGAGGTAATTTCATATGTTTACATGTTTAATCCGAGTTTGGCTACTGTACATCTAACGTACCAATACGTAAAAAAATTATACAAAAGTCGTAAGTGTATAAAAATTACAAATGTATAAATAAAAGTTGTACATAGAACTTTTATTTACTTATTTATAATTTTTATATAACTTTTATATTTAATATATCAATACATCAGATGTAGCGTAGCATAACCCCTTTAATACATATAATTTTACTGCTTTGATCTCCTCAATAACGTTGATAAAATATATCAATATGGATATATTATAAATTTTATATTAAATAGTCCCCACTTTTTTCAACCATTCTCTCATCCTTCCTTTTTTCCAAATTTATCATTTTAACAACTTTTGTTAAAATATATGAAATATAGGTAAAATAGAAATTTTAAATTAATTGGTCCCCACCTTTTCCAAGCATTATCTCTCATCTTTCCTTTTTCCAAATTTGCTCTTTAACTATTTTTGTTACAATATATGAAATGGGTAGAATTGAAATTTTAAATTATATGGTCCCCATTTTATTACTAAAATATACCCTCTCATACCTCTCAACTTTTTTATATTAAAATATTAATTTAATTTTCATTTTTTTATTTCAATTCTAATATATCTTTCCTTCTCTTTTGTGGAATACTGATTTCTCTCTTCTAATCCTACTATAATAATAATTTCTCTTTTCCCCTTTTCTTTTCCTACTTAAATAATAATTTATCCAATCAATTCACCTCACCTCACCTCATATGCCCTCCACTGTAAAGCTTCCTTGGCTTTTTACGACGTACCCCACCAAATACCAAAAATTTAAAAAAGTTTACTCATCTTTTTTTGTTCTAAGCTAGAATAATTATCTTACTTTAAGTTGCAGGTGCTTGTTTGAACAACAAAATGCCAAAGGTTGGATATGTGTAATATATTAAGAAGGAAATTGCTAAAACGTTTAGGAATGAATCAATTTTAGATGACTTTCAAAATCTAAAAAAGGGTCGAGTTCTATTTTGATTTTTAATATATACGTAATAATATTTTAAAATTTTTAGTGCTTTTAATCTATTTTACATATTTTTTGGATTTTATCATTTTTATTCTTATAATACTAATTATTATGAATTTTAGTTTTTTTTGTGTTAGACAAAAAAAGAAGTTCATGAATTGGCCCGTGATTACTCATGTAATAATTGATTTTTCTAACAAATTAATCTAATTTTTAAGGTGTTAACTCATACACATTAAGATTCCTCTATATAATACAACATATTGTGTCATAAGCCAACAACGTTTTCTAATTTTTGTATAAAGAGAAGCACCGTTATGTTTGCTGCTATGCAGCATTGTCAATCATATAGACACGTATGTCCCCAATACACATTGAGGTGGCACCCATATGGCGCTGATGATTGGGTATACTACAATGTAGCTGTTGTAGCCAAGCTTCTCTCTTTCATACAAAATATTAAATCATCGGTAATTTAAACCTGTACTTTAGTTAGTAACAACAATTAGCTAGTAAATTATATATATATATATATATAGGACTCCTGAGTTGTTTGTGCTATTTCATAATTATTAATAGAGTCTCTTCTACAAACTTTTTGAAAAATGTTTTATATAAAATTGTAAACTTACCAATAACTTTTCTACAAGCTTCAAAGCCGTTTGAAATTATTTAGTTTCATTTAAAAAAAAAAAAGCAAACAACATAATAATATTAATGCAAAGGAAAACCATGTAAATTTTATTGATCAAAATTATCTAAGCAACGTTTTTTTGTCTGAAATTCGATAGAGTCTGAATTTGAATAGGTTTGAATACAAATATGTGAATGATATCTTTGTTTTTTAATTCTTAAGATCTGATAATAGTTCTTAAGTTTATTTCTAATAACTAAAAATATCTAAAAACTATTAATTTGACATATATATCCTTATTTAGTACTGTATGTATTGTTCATTATATATATTATATAAATATTTATAAATAATCAATACAACAAAATTCAAATTAAAATACTATAATGTAAAAAAATTACATTATTATTTAATATATCTCATATATAAACAGAGAGTTATCTCATATATAACCAAATACGCTCTAAAAATATCTGAAAACTATTAATTTGACATATATATCCTTATTTAGTACTGTATGTATTGTTCGTTATAAATATTTATAAATAATCAATACAACAAAATTCAAATTAAAATACTATAGTGTAAAAAAATTACATTATTATTTAATATATCTCATATATAAATAGAGAGTTATCTCATATATAACCAAATACTCTCTATTAACATCTCAAGAAGTAATCGAGAGTACGACTAGAAGAAAAACAAATAATAATATATAAATAATCCAGGTATGGCTACGATACTGTTGATGCACCGACACATCAATTTTTTAAATTTGTATAAAAGTTGTAAATAAATGTGTAAAAATTATAAATACAGCTTTTATATACTCATCTACAATTTTTCTTCAATGAATGTGTAAAAGTTGTAAATGAGTTGGTAAAGTTGTAAATAAGTGTGTGAAAATTGTAAATAAATATATAAAAGTCGTATTTACAACTTTTACATACTTATTTATAATTTTTACACGCTCATTGATAACATTTACACATTTATTTATAACTTTACATAATTTTGAAACTTGAAGTACCGGTATAGTAAGTGTATCGTAGCCAACCCAAATAATCCACATGCTTATGAACTCTGAAAGATCATGCATGTGCATGAATTATATATGATAGGCTAGCCACTCTATGGATCAATCAAAGTCCTGAGCTTGCTTTTACTACTTCTCCGACAAGAATACAGAGAGGAGAAAAGGAAAAGCAGCAATAAAACCCAGTAACATCTTTCACAAATCAACAATTTGAAAGCACACTTTACAGAAAAAGTTACAAAAAAAATATTTAAAAACACCCAATGGATCAAAGAACTATAACCATCAGTTTACCTATATCCAATTCCAACATGAGTTCAAAAAAATTAAATAACCCATAAATTTTAACCGCTTTTCTTAATTTAGAATTTTTTACAACTTATTTAGTCGAATCGCATAATTAAATAAGTTGACCATAACAGATTTGTATAACATAAACGTAATATCAACATGAACATGTCAATTGATTATTAACTTTTTGACAATAAACAAGAAATACGTAGCTAGCTATAACTTTGTTCCCTAAAACTAAACATGTGAATTGATAGTCATATTCAATTTCAATTATCAAATCAACAAAAGAACCTAATAAAAAAAATTAAATAAGGATAATCAACATTCCTGATCAAGGATTACATAGAGATGAGACAACTGAGATGATTGAGAACTTTCAAGTTGTGGTGGGTATGTTTGTTGCAATCAGTTTATCAAGAGTTCAAAGAATGCTATTACAAAAGAGGTTGATGTCGGTATGTGTTGTGATCAATTACTCCAGCGTTCAAATATTACGTTGCATTCGTAGACGAGTTTGATTAGAAAAGATTGTAAAGAATTTATAAAATAGGAATTAATTAAAATTTTAAAGGTATTTTAGCACATAAAAAATTAATAATCCATTTAGATCTTTTCTCATTTAGAGAAAAGCTTAAAAATATAGCTTTTTCTATTCAAATATTTTTATCTAAAAAAAAGTGTTCAATTATAAAGATAATCAGCATAGAAAAGTCTGAAGTCTAAAATTAAATAAATTCAAACTTTAGATAGAAAAACAATCAGCTCTTAAAATTTTAAAATTAGAATTATATTACAAAAGCTAGGGGTGTGCAAATTAACCCGATCCGATCCGACCCGATGGGGTTGGTCTGGTTAATTGGGTTTTTATCGGGTTAGTATTGAATAGTAACCCTAAATCAGGTTGTAATAATTGGGTTTAAATAGTATCGGGTCGTAATCGGGTTTGAATAGTGTGAGCAAATATAATTAAACCCGATTAACCTGACCCGATTGGGTTATAGTCGGGTTTATGTTTTGAAAAACCCGAATTCGGGTCCAAATTCCATAACCCGACATGTGGTTAGGCTGAGTCGGGTTTGGAAAAACCCGACCCGACTCGACCCGACCAGTGTGCACCCCTAACAAGAGTTACAACAAAAAATTTTAAATTTGAACGTTCTAAAAATCATATAAGTCATTTTCTACTTATTTTTTTCAAAAGAAAAAGAAAATTTAACAACATGGTCAATGGATTTTAGTCTTATATGCATATGCAAAAAGTGTTTTCAAAGTGCTTATAAGTTGCAAGGCAAGAGTTATGATGCGTTCGAAACTAGCAAGTATACTAGTCGCACAAGTAATAAAGTGATAAGTAAGATATCGTTCCCACGAGGATTGATTCTAATTGAATTTGTTATTCGAAAGCAACAATAAACTAAATGAGGGGGTTTTGTTGATTGATTAACTAGATGAAATATTAATGCAATTAAAGAATAACAAAACAGAAAGTTAATTTGAGTGAAAACTCAATGAGAGAAACCTGGTTAAGGGATCCTTCTCTGCCACAAGATATGGATTTGCTAATTAATCATAGAATTGTCATCCAATTACACCATTGAAATTATCAACCGTAGATAACAACAAGCTCTGTTATCCCAATCTTTCCTTACTTTGTTGTTAAATAAAACAGGCTCTTTATTTAATCTCTATCCATTAAACAACCTAGAACAAGCTCTCTAAATTTAATTCAATGGATGCATTACGATAAGAAAGATAGGTTGATCTAAGCAATAAACACACAAGCTCGGATTATTTAACTTAGGTTGTATTCTCCAATTGCAATCTCTGATCACAATTTTGCTACTAAGGATTAGAAATTCAAGACAATTACGGATCAAGATTTCTAGTCTAGCAATAGACAATATCCAGATTATATTCAGTTGGCCACCCAAATACAATCCAGCAAGCAATCATAAGCATTAGATATAGGAAAATACAAGCAACTTCAATTAGAGAATTGGATAACAACTTCTTGCACAATCAACTTACAAAAACCATATCAGGGGCTTTGAAATCACCCTCAACCAATTCAGATTCAGTTACACATGTTTAAGAACGTGGTAAATACAATACAACATGGAGACATTCCAGAAAATGAAAGGGAAGGGAAAAACTTAGCAAATTTGATGTAATTCTCTTTGGATTGTAGTTCTTCCTCTTTCCAAGCTTCCTTTCTCCTTCAAGAACTCCAAGAGATGAAAGAATTCCAGAGCTGCAGCCTCCACCACGTTCTCCCCTCTTCAAGTTATGAAAATAAAACCCTAAAATGTGTTTAAATACTCTGCTACAGTGACTTGCTACAGTGCCCGTATTATACATGCTACAGTGACTTGTGGAATTATATTTCTATACATCTCACACTGTTTTGATTACAACTTTTGGTACACTGAATGGATTTATAAACCGTAAATTTCTCCAGAAAATAGACTTCGAGAGCTTTCCAACGGTATATAATATGTCATCGGGTTCATTGTATATCAATACAATTAAATCCGAGAAGATCACTGACTAGCAGAGGTGAAAATGAAGGGTTTTACTCCATTTTTGTGCAAGTTGCTCCAAAACCCCTACAAACATCAAAACCACACAAAAACATAAAAATACCAAGGAATATAGCAAAGAAACATGGACGAATTGATATAAAAGTAATACATAAATAGACACCTATCAAGTTATAAAGCCGATTTTGTGTTAACAAAGTACTCTAGCCTCTTGCCTCTACTGTTCTATGTGTCGCATTCTAGTGTTAGTTTGTGTCAAATTAATAATTTAAGATTTTTGTTTGATTTAGAATTCATTCGAGAATCCGTTTCTTTTATTTGTGATCTAAAAATAATTTTAAGAAATAAAAATATGAGTTAAATTTTAATTATGTTGCAAAATTTTACTCTTTTATGATATGTTGGATATGATATTCAACAGTTACTTTTAAATTTAAAATATTATTGCAAAATATTTTTAATTTTATAACATGTTAAGATGATATTTAACTTTTTAAAGAAAAACCTTAATCAACATTTTGTTCTTAAATTTTATTGTATCATCTGTTTATGGTTTTAGAACCAAATGATACAATAAAATTGTATGTATTTAATAATATTTTTGAAAAAATTATAGATGGTAAAATATGAGTGCCCATTAAAAGACACAATTACCCTTCACGCAGTCAAATAAGAAGAATAAAGGTCGCAAAGTAAAATGATCCTAACAACTACTATTAAGTGGATTACTGATATAACACATTGCTTCATAGTGCCTCCTATTATTAAAATGCTTTGTATCAACACTATATTTGTTGTTACCAAAAAATGGCTACAACCAGAATGAGACACGTAAAGAGATTTTGTGATAAATGACTTAGATAACCTTAGGTGTTGGATTTTTATTGATGGAAATGGAAGTATAGTGATTTTCTGCCAGGTACATATAAATCCAATTTTGAAGGCGTGGCTCGGGACAAAGTAATGGACGAAACATTAACAACACTTAAGACTTGATAATGACTTAACCAATTACAACAAACATGACCAGACAAGTCTTCAAGCTATAACATAGATGGGTTCCAAACAAGCAACGACAATGCCAACCAAAGTCCTAAGACTTAATCGAAGACCATAACAAATGAGAGATAACAAGGAACTAAAAACTCAAGAATAGCTTCAGACAAACCTTCGACGATCATGGGACAACCACTAACAAGATGAGAATGACGGTTGTGAAAGTGGGGGAACAATCCCCTGGTGGTTGAAAGTGACAGCAAACTCTTTCTTTCCTTCCTCCTTGGGTTTCGAGGTTGCTTCAAGATGCATTCATGGTGGTGGCTGAGACCGTTATGACTGAAGAGTATCAGAGGTTACCTGATTTTTCACCGACGTAAACCCTCAGATGCTCAAGTTAGCTTGGGGGATTTTGCTTGTGGTGAAAAATCAAGGAAAGTATGTGTTTGAATATGTGTGTGTGCCGGGAAAGCAACGGAGAAGTAATGGATAAAAAATGAATGGAAAGGTCATGGCTAAGTTTAGCAAAGAGTAGATAAACCCTATTGAAGTCTTTCTCTTGGGAAGATGATTAAGAAGATTTTTTCAGCCCTCCCCCCTTGGAGGCATAAAATGGGATTTTATAGGCAGACCTAATTCATAACCTAGATCCTCATCGTCCATTCATTTGGGTTGTCATGATCCTAAAGGGTTGTATAACCTTCTAGATGATTTATAAAAGGAATCCTCAACCCTCGTTTTAAGATATTATGAGGCTGCCACGTGGCTTAGCCGACACGCATCTTGTACCAAAGAGAGAGATTGAAGTAACTCATGGACTTGAGGCTCAAATTGAGGTAAACTCGAGGACTTAAGGCTCAAGTTGAGGTAAACTCAACAACTTGAGGCTCAGGTTTAGGTACATTTGAGGACTTAGGGCTCAAGTTGAAGTAAGAGTTATTAAAGGTAAGCTTGTGGACTTGAGGCTCAAGTTGAGGTAAACTCAAGGACTTAAGGCTCAATTTCAAGTTTAGGTAAACTCAATAACTTGAGGCTCAAGTTGAGGTAAATTTGAGGACATGACGTTCAAGTTGAAGTAAGAGTTATTAAAGGTAAGTTTGTGGACTTGAGGCTCAAGTTGAGGCGGACTTGAGGCTCAAGTTGAAGCAAACTCGAGGACGTGAGACTCAAGTTGAAGTAAACTCAACGACTTAAGGCTCAAGTCTAGACTTCTAACTTTACTTGTCATGGTCATCCCCTCCGTGCTTCGTTATCGTGCTTTTGGCTCATTCAAAGATTTTTTGAAATACTCGTAAGCTTGTAAAGATCATTTGGTTGTATTTAGGAGGGTGTTTTGGGTCCATTCAGATGGATCTACAAAATGCCATCCACAATATTAACAATCAATATCTAGAAGGATTAAGTATTGATCTAAATCATATTATTTCATGTTTGTGTTCTTTATTATTTCATGTTTGTGTTCTTACACAGTGAATTTCGAATCTAGTAGCAAATCACTTTACATGGCAACCCAAATTTAGAACGTGTGAAGCGTTTAATAAATAACAATATAGGTTGACATGGCTTCATGAGATTGTAACATCTCCTTTTCAATGGATTGCTCAAATGGTTTCACACGAGCTTTAAGGCATATCTTTTTCTCTTTATGATATGCTTTCACTTAGTCAAATTTCATTGTTAATTAGTTAATCACTCTACTGACTTAATCATCAATATTTTAATCCTATTAAAATCATCAATGTTCATTAACATTTGTGGTTTTTATAACCAAAACTATTGTGTGAAGTTCTATAGTCTTATCAAGCTAGGGGGTGTTACCCAATGAGTTGAAAGAATCTAAATTGTTTGAAGATTTCTTCACTCCACTATTGTTTTAAGGTCATAGTTAGTCTATTTGATGTATTTTATTTGAGAATAATAGTACATCTACAACTCATTTACAACCAACTTTTCTTACAACTTAAGTTAGTAAAATTCTACCAGAGATATAATTACCACATTATGCATTATAATTTCCCTTATGTTGCGAAATATAACGTCAAAAACAAATTTAATAGGCTCTAAATATCAACCAAGGAAAGAAAAAAGTAGAGAAAAATAGAGATGCAAGAGAAGACACGCAAGATTTACGTGGTTCGACAATATGCCTAAATTTATGGGGCCAACAAAGAAATATGCTCTTTACTGGAGAAAGAAACACTTACGAGATTTTAGAAAATCCTCACAACCTCTCAACTAGAAGCTCTCATACACCTTTTATGTGTTATGCCATATAATATATTAAAGCACTACTAGAGGTCACCTATTTATACTATTATAGTCCTCAAACTTAGGATGACTAATCTTAAAAGTATTAGACAACATAGCCCTAATAGGATAACTTTTCTTAAATAAATAGGAAATTAGGTGTATAATCTAAATTAAGATAAATTCTAATCTTAAAGAAAAAAGGATTCACAATTAACTAATATCCTAAATATGAATTCATTAATTAATTTAATCTTAATAGAAAAAGGATTTCCTATTTCAACATTCTCCCACTTGAAGACTTGTTTCTCTTCTATCGTGAAAATATTCCAAAGCTATTGCCCATTTCCTTGTTATCAATTATGAGGTAGCATCAAGCCCAAGAGAAGTCTTACATCGAATGAACTTCTCCTTTGTAATAGGCTTAGTCATCATATCTATCATGTTATCGTCAGTGTGAACCTCCTACAACGAGATTTGACCATTTTCCAAAACTTCACATACAAAGTGATAGTAAGGCTCAATGTGCTTTGTCCTTGAGTGAAATACCAGGTTTTTAGCCAAACATATCACACTTTGACTATCACAATGGATCACAATCACTTTTTGTCTTACTTGAAAATCATTAAGTAATCTCTTCAACCAAGTAGCTTCTTTACACGCTTTTGTAGCTGCCACATACTTAACTTCTGTAGAAGACAATGCAACCTTGGATTGTAACTTAGACATTCAACTAATAACTCCTCCTACCATAGAGAATACATAACTAGTGGTAGACTTTCTTCTATCTCAATCTTCTACAAAATTTGAATCCACAAGCCCAACCAATTGCAAATTTTGACCACTTTAACATAATATAACCTCCAAAGTACCCTTCAAGTAACGAAGAATCCACTTCACTATAGCCCAATGATCTCTACCTAGAACAGTCATGTATTTACTCACAACTCCCACTACATGTGCAATATAGGATCTAGTACACGTCATGACAAACATAAGGCTCCATACTACTAATGAATATGGTACTTGAGACATGTCTGCCTTTTCCACTTTGGTGCCAGGTAACTACTCTGAAAATAATTTGTAACGAACAAGAATTGGAGTACTGACTGGCTTAGCATCTTGCATATTGAAGCGGCGTAAGATCTTTTCAATATAACTTCTCTGAGTTATCCAAACTTTCCTATTATTTCTGTCTCTGAATACTTCCATCCCAAGATTCCGACTAGTAGGTCCTAAATTTTTCATATCAAACTCCCTAGCCAAACGAGCTTTCAAGTTTGCAAATACCATTTGAGTTGGTACTAGCAACTAACATACCATCCACATATAATAATAGGATCATGAAGTTACCATTACCATGACTATAAAAGTAGGCACAATGATGGGTTTAATATCTTCAGAATCTTAAGCTCATAATGAAATAATCAAATCACTTATACCAACACCTTAGCACTAGTTTTAAACTGTATAATGATTAGGTCAACCTACACACCAGATTCTTTTTGTTTTTTTCAACAAAGCCTTTGCGTTGATCATCTCTTCCTCATTAAAAACAACACACCTTGGCTAATAATAACCTTATGGGTAGTAAGGTCCCACAATCTGCACCCCTTTTTTCCATCTGTATAGCCAAGAAAAACATACTTTTTGGATCTCGGATCCAACTTAGTCCTATACTCTTTAGGAATCGAAACAGAAGCATCACAACCAAATATATGAAGAAGTTAATAATTGACAGGTTTCTTCAACTATATTTATTCAGGAATCTTGTAATCCAATGTGGTACTGGGAAAATAACTTACCAAGTAACACACAGTATGTACTACCTCTACCCATAAACATTGTTTTAGCCAGCATAACTTAACATATTTCTAGCACGATCCATGAGTGTACAATTCATCCTTTCAGCCCTTCCATTTTGTCGTGTGGTTCTGGGAATCATTAGCTATCTTACTATGCCAGGCTTATAACAAAACTCCTTAAATTTCGATGGGATGTACTCTCCTCCATTATCAATTTTCAAACACTTAATCTTTTTCTCCTTTTAATTTTCTACAAAAGCCTTAAACTTTGTAAAGCAATAAAAAATTTTATTCTTCCTTTTGAGCATATACACCTAAACCTTTCTAGAGAAGTCATCAATGAATGAGATAAAATACTTTGCACCTCCAATAGATGCAATAGAAGCCTCCCAAATATCAGAATGTATCAACTCTAATGCATCCTTACTTCTAGCAGCGGATAAACGAAAACTTGTTTTATGATGTTTTCCATAGACACAGTCTTTACAAAAATCTAAATCAATATATTTTAATCTAGGCAGTAAGTTTCTATCAAGGAGTAACTTCAGTTGTTGTTTGCTCATATGCCATAAACGTTTATGCCAAATTGATGTCAAATCTATTACAGCATTAGCAATTACAACTTCACCGACTACGGTTTCTATTATCAAACGATGCAAACCACCTAATAGTTCTCCCTTTGCAACTACTAGAGCTCCTTGGACTGTCTTTATTTTAATATTTTCTCCAGAGAATTTGAACTTGTCTTGATCAAACTTTCCCAATGACACGTTTCACAGATCCGGTACATGTCACACACCAAAAATAGTATACATAGAACCATCAAACATTTTTATTCAAATATCTCTAACTCCCACTATTTTACATGTGTTATTATCAGCCATGTAAATAGTCCTTTCACTCGATCAATAATTATGAAACCAATCTCAATGTGGTGTTATATGAAATGAAGCAACCGAATCTAAAACCTATTGATTATTGAACAACTGGTAATACCTCTCATTCTTCGTATGAATCTTTATCTTCAACAATGTTTACTCAGAAATTCTTTGATTTTGACGCATGTAGATTAGGCTTGGAATCTTATTCCTTCTTAAATCTACAATCTTTTCTCATATGGCCTAGTTTTTCACAATTCCAACACTTTTCCTTTTTCTTGCCCCTTGAATTGGATCTAGATTTATTACCATCCATCTTCTTTGTAGTTCTACCTTGTGCCATCCTTACATTACCTGAAGAACCACTATTTAATTTTCTTCATGACTCTTCGATCAACAATAAAGATTCTACAGATTCATAAGTAAGAGCTGTATCTTTATTAATGTTCATCACTAAGGTATCCCATGAATCAAGCAAATAGCAAATAAGTAGAGTAGCTATTTCCTTTTCATGGATTTTTGTATCAATAGCTACTAATCTACCAATCAAGCTAATAAACTCATTCAACTGCTGTTGTAAACAGGGCCCTTCCTCTATTTTAAGGTTAAGCTTATTCCTTAGAGATATCATATTAGATGTGGATTTACCCCCATATATGGACTGTAGTTTGTCCCACAAATCTTTAGATGTAGTTTCTCCAGATACATTGAATAAAACAATCTCATCTAGTGTAAGATGAAGATCTGTCATGGCCAATTCGTCTTTCTTTGCAAAAATTGTTTTAGTCATATCCTCTGGTTTTGCCTTATTTCCATTTAAAGATATTGCACATCCATCCTTTACGAGAGTCGCTTACATCTTCAACTATTATACTGTTTAATTGAAACCGTTGAATTTTGGCACCTCAAATTTGGTGGAATCGGATGACATATTTAACTTGAACCTAAAGCACTGATCTTGTGTTTTAATAACAACCTTAGCTTTTGCAAATTTTCACTGTATCAATGAATAGTATCCACTAAGTAAGCTCTCAGGAAAGATTTGGATGGGTCACAAATGGTCACACTTAAAATCCAACCTCCTTAGACAATCTAATCTTTTTGACAAAGCTCACCGAGACAGTAATTATTCCCACCACAAATCCAAATTTGCAAAACAAGCCAAAAACGAAGCTCTGATACTAATTGTTGCGAAATATAATGTCATGATCAATAGGCTGTAAATATCACCTAAGAAAAGAACAAAGTAGAGAAAAAATAGAGATGCAGGAGAAGACATACAAGATTTACGTGGTTTGGCAATATGCCTACGTCTGCAGGGCCAACAAAGAAATATACTCTTCACTGAAAAAAAGAAATACTTACAAGATTTAAGAGAATCATCACAACCTCTTAACTAGAAGCTTTCGTACACCTTTTGTGTGTTATGCCGTAGGATATATCAAAGCACTACTAAAGGTAATCTATTTATACTACTATAGTCCCCAAACTAGTAAGATAACTAATTTTAAAAGTATTAGACAATATAGCCCAAATAGGATAACTTTTCTTAAATAAATAGGAAATTAGATGTATAATCTAAATTAAGATAAATCCTAATCCTAGAGAAACAAATATTCACAATTAACTAATATCCTAAATAGAAATCCATTAATTAATTTAATCCTAATAGGAAAATGATTTCCTATTTCAACACTTCATTCAATTTTGTTTTTTCCTTTTCCAATGAATTTTTTTCAACTTAGGTTGTGAGGAGTTAGATGTAGATGTAACATTGCTTTTCATTCAAAGTACTCTTATTGTTTCATTGGAATTAAGTAGTTTCTTTTTTTTTTTTTTGCCATACTTCTTCTTTGTATAGGTATTTTTGTCTTTTCATTTCTAGCACGTGTTATAATTGAAAAGTGTATCCATTTATGTTGCGCAAATTTCTTGCTTCAACAAATATTATATATATAAATTTGTTGTAAACTAGGCGGCGTTTCCACCATTTCCCATGTGGCTTTCTTACAACCTGCCATCCAACTTTTTACACATGCCATTCCTTTATTTCTTAGCCTATGTGTGGAAGAATGAGGAGAAGCCACAAAATTGTACTTCCATGTGTAACATTCTCCATTTGACACCAACTTAATTGTATGTCATTTTCTTATTGGCCAAAGTGTACTATAAATATAGGCTCTCCCTTAAGGAATAACAAATATTCGGAATTTATGCTCTCATTCTCTCTTGCACTACTTACAATCCTTACTTTAATTTCTTACACTTTTCCCCTTAAATTTTATTATACTTATATCTAGTTTATTTATTTCACGTTATCAACACGAAATGTAAGTATAGTCTTTATTTTTTTTTTGGTTGTTGTTGTTAAGTTCAAATTATTCGAGAATCTATTATTAGAAGTATGTTGTGTGGTTGCCATTAATTTGGATCCTCCACATCAGAAAACAATAATACTTTATTGATTACACTTTATTATATTCTAGTCATACTGTTTTCTCCTCCATCTATTTCATTTATTTTATATTATCCTACAGTGATCATTGCAAACAGAGGCAAATAAAAGAACCTGAAGTTCTGATCAAATGAACCAAAAGTTTCACCAAAATGCCCAATTTGAAAAGCTTGAAATTTGTTGCTTTAACCCTAGAAATAAAGGGGTATTTGGTATCGGCCACAAATGTTCAATCACATTTATGTGTAAAAAATTTAGAACATACTATGATGGAAGAGAATCAAGCAACTTCACAAGAAAAAGTAAAAGCAATGAATTTCATGCGGCACCACCTATGTGAGGACCTGAAGGTCCAACATGTTGTTGAAAAGGACCCAGTAGTGTTCTGGAAAAGCTTGAAGGAAAGATTTGACCACCAAATGGATTTCTCCCTATGGCCAAACTTTTTTTGATCAACTGAGATTCTAAGATTTCAAATCAGTATCTGATTATAATTCTGTCCTTTACACTGTTATTACAAAATTAAAATTATATGGTAAAATTATATCTGATGAATGGTATGATAAATAAGACATTGTAACATTCCATGCCTCGAATATGCTTCTGCAGCAGCAATATCGAGAGCGTCATTTCAAGAAATACTCAAAGCTGATATCACGTCTCCTCCTTGCTAAGTAGCACAACAAGCTATTAATGAAAAACTATCATTCACGTCCTGTTGGCGCACAACCATTCCCTGAAGTGAATGTCAATAATTTGAATAGCCATGGACGAAATCAAGGAAGAGGAAGGGGCCGTAGAAATGGTTACTGTCGTGGTGGTCATAAATCCGTGAGGCAAAGAAATGCTAAAGATGCCCACCAAAAGTGGGAAAATTATGAGGTAAAGCGTTTCAAGGGTAGAATTCACAAAATAAATTTGCACATAATGAATTTGCCAAGAAATATGAGAACGTTTGTCATAGATGTGGCATACAAGGGCATTGGTCATGTACGGTGAAAAATTTGGTAGATCTCTACCAAGCCTCTATCACAGAAAAAGAAAAGGAAGTTGAGACAAACTTTGCTGACCAATCAGATCACTTAACCCACCTTGACGTTTCATATTTCTTTGCATTACTAGATGAAAGAATCGACCATTTAATTGGTGATGGCAATGTCCATACCAATTAAACTCTAGTTGTTACTTTGCTTTGTTTTGTTGTATTTATGTTTTGTATACCATGTTATGTTAATGTATCTTTCTCTTTGAAAGGATTTGGCTTTGGAAAACATGATGACATTCTTAAGAACAAATGGTGAGGATTTTTATTTGGTTGATAGTGCAACAACACACACAATCTTTCAAAACAAGAAATATTTTATAAACTTGACATTCATTGAAGCAAAAATAAATACCGTATCAGGATCTGCAAACCTGATAGAAGGCTCCGGAAGAGCCATGATTCTATTAGCATGTAAAACCAAAATATTGATCTATAATGCTTTATATTCAAGTAGATCCAGAAGAAATCTTCTCAGTTTTAGAGACATAAGAAATAATGAATATCATATTGAAACCACAAATGAAAATAATACAGAATTTCTTTGTAATACTTCTAGTGTCTCTGGCCAGAAGCAAATACTGGAAAAACTTCATGTTGTTTCATCTAGATTATATTACACAGTTATTAAAACTATTGAAACCTATTCAGTCATAAACCAGAAGTTTTCTGACCCAAAGGTTTTCATGTTTTGGCATGGTCGTCTTGGACGTCTAGGATCCACTATAATGCACAGGATCGTTGAAAATTCTTATAGACATCCATTAAAGAACTTGAAGATTCTTTTGTCCAATGATAATACCTGTGTTCTTTGTTCACAAGAAAAATTAGTAGTGAGACCACCTCATTCTAAAATCGTCTTGAATCCCCATCATTTTTAAAAAGAATTCAAGGAGATATATGTGGACCTATTCATCCACCAAGTGGATCGTTTCGTTAATTTATGGTCATAATTGATGCTTCTGCAAGATGGTCACATGTTTGTTGATTATCTACACGTAACATTGCCTTTGCTAGATTGCTTGCACAAATTATTAGGTTATGGGCATAAATCCCAGACTACCTAATCAAATTAATACATCTGGATAATGCTAGAGAGTTTACATCTAAGATATTTGATGATTATTGTATGTCAATTGGAATTGATATTGAGCACTCAGTTCCACATGTCCATACTCAAAATGGACTAGTAGAATCATTGATTAAGCAAATCTAGTTAATTGCTCGAACTTTACTATTACATACAAAATTACATGTTTCTACTTGGGGTCATGCTGTTTTACATGCTGCGGCGTTAATTCACCTATGACCATCTGCTTATCACCAATACTTTCCTTCCCAACTTGTCCTTGGTCATCAACCTAATATATCTCATTTGAGAGTATTTGGTTGCATTGTGCAAATACCAATTGAGCCTCCACAATGCACTAAGACGGGTACTCAATGCAGGTTAGGTATTTATGTTGGTTTTAATTCACCTTTAATTATTGATATCTTGAACCATTAACCGATGAACTTTATATCGCACGATTTATGGATTGTCATTTGAATGAGACAGTCTTCCCATAATTAGGGAATGAGAAAACGCCTCCTGAAGTTAGGCATGAATTTTCTTGGAAGGTATTAAATTTGTCTCATATGGATCCTTGCATCACTTAATGTGAAAATGAAGTGCAAAGGATAATCCACCTCCAAAGAATTGCTAATGAATTGCCTGATGCATTCACTGATGCAATAAAGGTGACTAAATCGGATATACCAGCTGCCAATTTTCCAGGAAGGGTTCTAATACCTTCTAGACCATCTACTCAAAAGGCATCAAATAAATTACCTATTGCATGCCATAAGCGTGGTAGACCACCTGGATCCAAAGATACTATTCCTCGAAAAAGAAAATCAAATTCCAAAATTTTTAAATCAACTCTTGAAGAGTCAAAAGTTCCAGAAGAGACATTAGCCCCTGAAGTGGCTTGAGTCCCAGAAGAGATGTTATCTGCTGAAATGGTGACAACCATTTCTCTCCTTCCCTCCCTCACTCCTGGTTGTATAAGATCACCATTTCTCCCCTCCCCCACCTCTGGTTTTACCTTAAAAAAAATTCAATTTTTTTCCAAAAATATGTATAGTACAAACTTTGAAAACCATTTATGGGTTTCATAAAAATGGCTCCAGCACCATCCTCTTCCAAACAAACCAAATCCTAATTTTTATACTCAATTTAAAAGCAAAAGTATTCAAAGCTAAAATTGGAAACAAACCCATCATCGTCCATGCCATCAACCACTACAACATCCTCAAATCTCCTCGGCGGCATCTGCTGCTAAAATGTTCTCAGGTCTCCTCGTTAGCGGTTGCTACTAGTGCCATTGGCGTTAGGGGTAGGGGAGGGGTGATGGTGTTTATGGTAGTGATTTTAGTGGGTGTTCCTTGGTGGTGGTGGCTGCTGGTTCATCTGCCTATGGTTTTATGAGTAGAGTCAAAGAGAAAAAGGTGATGGCCAACGAGAAAAGAAGAGAAATGATATGGGTGGCTGGGGAGAAAGAAGTGAAACGTCATTCATACTATATGTCTCATTGTATAATCAAATAAAGGTTTTATTAATTTATTAACTATATTATTATTGTATTAGTGTTAAATTATTTTATTAAATTATTAAAGAAATTTATTTTTTTATTATTTTAGAAGGAGAAATGTCAGCAATAGCCTCTAAATATCTAAGAATTACCTTATTCTTTTACTTTATTAGGGGTATAAAGGTCATTTTATCTCTAATTATTTATTTTATTTCATACACATTTTTTAAAGATAAATAAGAATATTTTGGTAATTATATTATCATTGGATGGAAAGATGATGTCATGTAACGGTAACTATAACAAAAGGGAGGTTTGCAAAGAGTTTTTCAAAACATAAGGACTCTTTTTAGAAAATAATATAAAAGAACCATCATCTTGATGATATTTAACTAAAAAATAGGGGAGGTATATGTCACTATTCCATTCTTAAATTTATATTTATATAATTCAAATTCAATTGATTGATTCTGTAAATTTTTTTAATAAAAGGATAAGAGCATTTTGGTCAAAGCAGCTTTACGACAACAAATGGCTGTCGCTCCTCCTCTCTCCCCCTCAATTCCTCTCCAACTCCCTCTCGCTCTCAGCCACTCGACCTAGAATCATCAACCATAAAAACTCAAAGTAACGATTAAATCACCTAATCAAAAGCCTAATAAAGATAAACCAGCAAATGCACATACCAAACCTCCAGGAACAAGCGCGAAGTTACTTTTGTTGAACCTCCAACAAAACAAAAGCAGAAACCACAACCACAACCAAAACCCAAGCCTCCAGAACCATAAATTAACAAAAATTTGAGGAATTTTATCCAACAGAAAGATACAGAAAATAGTTCAAGTTCATTATTATTTGAGGAAGTCTATACCAAAAGCAAGACCCCGTGCAAGGCATGTCCGTCAAACAATGAAGGTTCAAAAGTAGTTGCTTTGATCGAAATTCTTGAGAAAAATGGACATGCCTTGATCCTTATTATCCAAATCCTGCGCAAGCCGTTGCCTACCGACTACATATTGACTAATGATGTGGCGCCGCTGCTTTGCATGCTCTAATATGTTGTTCAACTCTTCTCTTCTTTTGAAGAGAGGCATATCAATTACCTTGGGGTTGTAACGTGAGCATTCTTGCAGAACTCGGTGGCGATGGTGGAGTGAAACTGGGACTTGGAGACGACGTCGTCTAGGTTGTAGCTTTCTATTCTTGAGGGTATCAATCTGCACGCTATCCTGAAGAAGTCAAAGACGCGGCTCCGAGCTTCCTCCAAACTTGCCGAGTTAGGCGGCGCCTTCACGCTTCAGAGTGTGAATGCCATTTCAAACTCAACTTAACTAGATTCCAACTCACAGAGTCACTCAATCTTTCACTCTGTCTTTACATCGTTCTTGCACAATTATGTAGTTGATGTCAGTTAGAATAATATAAGTTTTTGGCATGCATGAAGTATGCAATACTATATACACTCATCTATGTAATTGAGAGATGATTGTGCAGGGCCGAGGGGGAATGCGGCTCTGTGGGGCGACAGTGGCGGTTATGGCGATGGGAGAGGCGAGATTGAGAGATAAGAGAAGAGAGATGGGAGGGAGAAAAGAAAAAAAGAATTTATTTTGAATTTTTTATTTTATGATTAGGGTAATAGAGTCATTTTATAACTTAACGTAGAAGAAATTAGTCAATTGAACTTCAATTATACAAATACGTAAACTTAAGGATTAGAATGATACAAATATCAAACTTCGTTTTTTGATGATATTACGCAAAACCTTAATGGTAAAGTATAATATTATCCCAAAAGTTTTCATTCATTTTTCCATTCTCTCTTTTATTCGTTATAAAACATATAGTAATTACCCATTTTCAATATTTTTATTTCCAAACAGATATTTTGTGAAATGTGTAGTATATGTTTGTTAAGTCATTTTCATTTCAAAAATAAAGAAAATACAAAACTTATGGATAACACATATAAAACATATTTTCAAGAAATATTAAAACAAAAAAAAAATGTTTTCTCTCTTTTCCCATTCTACATAATTTGTCTTTTTTTTTTCATTTTTTCAAATAATTTTTATCTTTTCATTATAAATTATATTATTCAATAAATATTATATTTTTGTTATTATATAATATTTGAAAATAAAAATATTTTTTAATTTTATTCAACTATCATTCATTTTCAAACAAAAACACTAAATACACATAATTAAATATATTTTCATGCAATTCAAATACCTCATGAAACATGTAAGCATATCTCAAATTCTCATATTTAACTAGAAATTTTGGATACAAAAACATACAATACATAAAAGCAAATGGGTAATTACATTATTTATTTTTTATTCTTCTTAAAGAACTAACCTATTTGATTATATATTATGTGTTTTTGTTTGAAAATTTCTAGATGGATATGAGAATATGAGACATGCTTTACACATTTCATGAGAGATTTGGATTATGTTAAAATATGTTTGGTTATATATATCTTATGTTTTTATTTGAAAATGAATGATAGTTGAAAAAAATTAAAAATATATTTTTTATTTTCAAATATTATATAATAATAAAATATGATATTTATTGAATAATATAATTTATAATGAAAAGATAAAAATTATTTGAAAAATAATTAAGAAAAGACAAATTAGGTAGAATGAGAAAAGAGAGAAAACAAAAATCATATTTCTTGAAAATTATGCTTTACATGTGTTATACTTAAGTTTTGTATTTTCTTTATTTTGAAACAAAATTAACTAAACAAACACTTACTACACATTCTACGAGGCATCTGTTTGAAAATAAAAATCCAAAAAATGGGTGAACAAACGGGCTGAGAGGGATGTTTGGTTTAGATTTTGATCAAAAATATTTTACATATGACATATTATAATATTATTCATTCCTTTTATAAACTTACCTTTTCTTCAAGTAATATCCAAGTTTCATTAGAGCAAATTTAGGGTTGTTATACCTTAAGAAATAACCACTTTCTACTATGCTATGAAAATAATCATCTTATAAAATAAGTTGCAGGATATTTGATAAACAAATTTTATATAAATTGTTGTACTTTTTAGAATCAATTTATAGGTGTTTGGTAAATTAACTATTAAAACTTGTTATTGAATTTAAATTATCAAAAAAGACATTTTATTTCATAAAATAGTTTAAAATTTTAAAAATATTTTTTTATAAAATTTAATAAATATCACAAAAATTTTAACGATATGTTAAAATATTTAAGTTCAAAATCATTTAATTAAAATTTAAAAAGAATTAAAAAAATACCACAAACTTGTTGGAGGATGGTCGGTCGACACCTTTTTTTGACGACACAACTAGCACAAAGATAATCACATAGGCTTATCCACACAATAAAATTTTTGCCCAATGATACGTTGTGCAAAATAATCGATCGAATCAATAACCAAACTTTAGATCCTACTGTGGAATTATCATTCCTAATATGTAGATTAGCATGTGAGGTCATTTTAGCGTCAATAGTGTTATTGAACGCGCTCTAGCAATAATCATTGGTGATGGTTGCCATTTGTAATGATAATATGACTTTTTATGAAGGGTAATTTAGATCTTTTACACTTCAAACGCTAAAGCAAAGTTTCCAAAAGCACACAATCCCTATTTTTTAAAACATTTATTAAATTAGATTATTTTATTAAACATTTATTAATCCAACCCCGCCTCGTCTTATTTATTTTTTGCCCTACCCCGTCCCATTGCCCCGTTACGAGGCAGGACGGGGCAGGGCAAAAAAAATTGGATGGATCCATAGCTGTCCCACCCTCCCTACAAAATTTATTCACACCCCATAATATTTATATTTTTCAATCTCATCTCCTGCAATGTTTCTTTTAAGTCCATTCAGAATTTCATACAACATTATCAAGATGCTTACGTCACGACCAAAAAATCCAAAAAAAAATATATATCTTGACAGTTCATATATATTAAAACTTAACAAAATGACCCCCTAAAATTCTCTAAGTCCCTATATTTTAAATTTTTTCATTTCTACCCTTAACTGTGCGGGGTGGGGCGGATCAAATGGGTCTAGATGCAGGATCCGGCCCCGATCCCAGACCCGCCCCAGACGAGGCAGAGCTTATGCAACCCGATACCCGTCCCTTACACTAGCGGCTCTGGACCTGCCCCGTTTGGCCGGGTTCGACCGGGGCCCCGGCCCGGTAGGACAAATACCCAAGCCTATTATAATCTAATCAGTCTAGAAGTAGATTGCTAAATACCCTAATCGTCATTACTTAAATAAGTATTTACTTATTTCTTGAGTTATAGCAACCCTAAACTACAAATGTTAAAGATTTATCATGAAATTAAGGCAAGATTTTCCCTTGAATAGAACTATTTAATGCCAACAAGTAAAAAAGTATGAAGACAATAGTACTAGAGTTTTGTTAAATATCGTAGCGGGCAAAAATGACTGAAAGCGTGAATAAACTCATCAAATGTTAGACCATCGTACGTCTATTTTTAAATATTAAAAAGGATCCAAATATAGGTAATATTATATATATAATTTATATATAAAATATATGTATAAAATTAATATGATATCACTTATTTAATATTATATTGATACTTTATCAATTTATTAGTATTTATTTTATTAATTTTTTATATTTATCATTTTATTTACTTAATATTAATAAGTTATGTAATATTAAATATTAAATAAATGATGTTATACTAATTTAATAAATAAATTTTATAAATAAATCTTGTAATGATAGTATTATTATCTATTTATGTTGTCTTACATGAAAAAATGTTAATATAAAAAATTATTATTGTTCGTCGATATCAATGATCCAACGTCACCGATGTCATATATTGCAGTAATCATATCTAGTATCCAAACTCTCTTATCTAGAATAATGTGTCCCCTCCTACTTCCATTTTTTTTTCATTTCTCTTTTCTTTTTTGAAAATAAAAAAAACAAAAACAAAAACTAAAAAATATTTTCCTTTCCCTTGCGTCTTTATACCAGGATCATCCATATCAATAGGAGTTTTATCACGACTCTAATTTTTTGTTTTATTTTTGAAGAAAACTAGCCCCGGCATTAGGTACCAGCCCCAGTGCCCTAACTATTCCCGTTATAGAAGTACTTAAGAAAAAAAATTCAATTAATTAGGCACAAGCTTTGATCTGGTAAGCTCTCTGTAGCTGCTCCATCAACCCTTCACAGCTTCACTTGATTGCAATTATATATATATATATAGAGAGAGAGAGATAAAATCAACGATCCTTTTAAATTATACTCTTTTTTTACGTCAATTTGTATCTATTACATGTATATAGATCAATAGTTAGGATTTAATTATATAGTAAGTAAATATTAAAGCAACCATTAAATACGCATACAATGAATAACAATTAAAAATTAGGTATAATTTAATTTAGGTATAACAAGAAAAATTATACTTCTTCTCTCTTAGTCTTCTTCCCATTGTCTTTACATAATTTCTCTCTTGTAATTTAGGTATAATTTAAATTATTTTTTAGAAAATTTTAAAATAAAATAATCAATTAATGAAAATACAATGTAACACATTAGTTGTAGACTTGCCAAGTATATATTCAAAAATTAATTATTCAATGAGAGTTTTTAACCAATTAAATGTCTTTTCTAGAGTTTTCAATCTATTATACGTTAACCATAAATCCTTTCATCTGCATATATAAATACGTGGCCAGCATATATAAAAGGTTAACAAAAGAACTGTCAAGTATATTCGTTGTTAAGTAAGTTATACTATGAAAATAATACTTAATAATACTTAATAATTTAAGTAAATAAATTTAATGATAAATTTAACTTATCATTTTAATTTATTATATATATATTACAGTTTGAGTAATTAGTGTATTTTTAGGTAATTAATTAAGTAATATTTCTATTGATTATTTTATTTTAAAATTGCTTAGTAATAATTTAAATTATATCTAAACCTTAATTCATATAGATCATTAATTGCCTACCTTAATTGTTATTCGTTCTATATATATTCAATTATTACTTTGATATTTACTTACTATATAATCAAATCATAATAATTAATCTATATAAATATAAGAGATATAAATTGATGTAAAAAAAAGTGTAATTTAGAGGGGTTGCTGATCCTTTCCCAAATTTAAATCATCCAAAGCCTTTATTAGAGTTGATCAAGTGACAAAAGGATTTCAAAACTTAATTTCTAGTGTTTAAAGAAACCGAATAAAAGAATCTTAAAAGAATAACAAAATTGTTGGGCCTTTGTAATTAAAAAAAAGAATAATGATACTCTTCTTAAATTTTTATTTCAAATTTCATCTTAAATAATATGACAATTGTATCATTTATTGTATAAATCATAAAATGATGTGATAAGTCATTATATCATCAAGATATCTACTTGATAATTATTAATTAAATATATCATTTTAAATATAAAAATTGAAATATAATTTAAAATAAGTATCATCATTAAAAAAAAAAGTACCTCTGAAAATAAAGAGAAGACCCAAAGATTCATTCACATAATTGATAATAGCTATAATAGGTTAGAAGAAAGAGAAAATACTAAATACGTGCATTATTAATTAACTGTATAGATAATGTGATAAGTTTGTCCCATCTCGTCTTTATTTGTCCACCACTGCTCATGTTAGATTTTTATTTAATATTAAAGAATTGATATTCTTATTTTACGCATTTTTAAATATATTTTAAATTTATATATTATATTTTAAATTTATTATTATATAAATTCCTTTTAAATAAATATTAAATTTTTTACATAAATATTAAAGATAGCATTTTATTTTTAAATTCTTTTATGAATACAAACAAAAGATTTATAACCAAGCACATCAATCGTCCTTTTGAAATAATTGTTAATAAAATTGTTTCGATGACTCATTATTTGTGGCATAGGGAGTATAAGATAATGAAGTGACAAAATTGATTTGAACTCATTGTTAATTATAGGTGCATGTCATCCGATCCTTAGATGAAAGAGGATAACAAATGATACGTTTTAATTTATTTGATTAAAATTGATCAAAAGAACTTAAACCATTTTCTGAATTTCTGGGTCTGTGATGAATTGATTTTATTTTGTGAACTGAGTTTTGTTTGCTGGTGAAAAGCTGGAAGATTTAGGAAGAAGAAGATTAACGAAGAGTTTGATCCTTAAGGTTTGGATACATCCAATGGTCCTTGAGTTTCAAATAATAACATAAAGGTCTAAAGTTTACAATAGTGATGTAAGGCTGTCTTTTTATTTGGAATTTTACTATTTATATTACATATTTTTCAATATTAACCTTCAAATATCAATATTTGCATTCAATATCAATCATGTATCATTGTTTAAATATAAAATCCTTTTGAAAATAAAATACAAAATTCATAAACAAATACACCCTAATGATTTTAAATTATTAGCATTTTGTTAAAGATTCAAGAACAAATATGCAATTTTATATGATTGGGAAATTTAAATGATAAAGAATGATAGGGTTTTGATGAACAAATAGCTACAAGTCTTGGTGTTCGTTGAAAACCAAAAGTTAAAAGAAATTAGTCTCACACATTTTTACTACATAGTTGTTGAAGATAATTTTTCAAGCTCATAAAGATCAGCCGACATCGAGATCCAAGGCAAATGCAAGCTAGACAACGCAAAATGTCATTAGCTCATCAGCTTTCAGGCCACAAGAGGAACCCGGTTCAAGCCATGCTCAAGAGTCCAAGTATGACTTGGTCAACGTCCAGCTCATCACATCACATGCAAAGGCGAGCCATAGTGCCACAGGGCAACTCAACAATAATCCATCACAATTCCTACAAAAAGGAAAGTGGGGCCTGATTTGTTATTATCCAATGTGGAAGCGCTACCTTAGCGTCAGTAGGCCCATGTAATTGCCATTAACTACCAGTTAGTGGCTCACTTGAGATGCTGTGACAATCTGGCCTGTAGTCCCTTCAAGTGAGGTCCAAGCAAACTGAACCCTATATATACCAGTCCAATGGTGAAGAAACTAAAGTACACCAATCTGTGTCACTCATTTTATCTCATTTCAATTTATTTTTGCATCTTTTTTATTGATTCCAATACTAATTTAAGCATCGATTGACCACGCCGATATTCCTTGCGGGTGCTCTCATCGAAGATAGCTTTTTGTGATTGCAAGGAAGCATACCGAAAATCTATCAGTTCCTATTTTCTCTCCAACTTGTAATAGATTTGAGCTATCCAGATTTACGCATAAACAATTACTAAAGTAACTTCAATTTCAATGAAAGAAAATTAAAGTCGAATTGAAATAATAAAACATAAATAAATCAAGATTTTCACCTATATATGTTGTATATACTATATTCTTTAATATTATTGTATTATCATTTGTATCTCCAAAGTCATGAAAAAAAATTAAAAATAGTGTTCCAAAGACAACCACAACACCTAATTTACATAAAAAAAATCTTAAAAAACCAAAAAGAAAAAAGCTCCAAAAGATAGTGTATTTTGAACTTTATAAGCCTATAACATAATATTTTCTTTTCGAAATGATATATTCTTATGATACATACTTCATTTCATTTATGTACTATTTTGGTAATATTATTATAATGTATTAATATGAATATTCTAAGATTGAATACAATTATTTAATATTATTTTATGAAATAATTCATCAAATAGATTGGTTAAAATTGGTACTTTTTATAATTCTATGAGCAGTCAAGGGTAAAACAAGATTTTTTTTTTTTTTTTGCTGCTCAGTATTCAAGGATGAAGCATGAAATTTTTAGTTTTAGTTAAAAGTTATTGTTAAATAATAGTAGAGATAGTGAAATTATCATTATATGAAATTTGAGGAGAAAATTAAAAGTGCATTTTGTAAAACCTCAAGGTAAAGGATTGCTATTTATTATCTTATAAATATATGGGTTGAGGGTATACTAGTAATTATACAATACCAATTTGTTGGAGATGATAGATTTTGGATCTTTATCAGTATTTTGTGAATTTTTGGACTTTTATGTTAGTGTCTGAAACTCAAGGACCACCATTGCCGCATGTAAACTCTGAAGGCTATATTAAAATTTAATAGAATATATGGTTGAATTTTTTTTTTTAATTTTGACAATGATATGATTGATAATAATTTGAAATATATTAGTAAATATGAATTAAAAAAAAATGTTTTCAAAAAATGAAAACAAACATAACCTTATTAGGGCCGTTTGGTAACCTTCTTGCGTTATATTTTTTTTGTTCTCATTCCAAAACAAATGTCTTGGGAACGTGAGATATACGTTTGGCTACCATTTTGTAAATAAAAAAATGTGAAATTAACTCCAAACTCTTGTGGCTAACGTGCAACCTCCTCCTTGCCATTGTGAACTTTGTTACCAGCTTTGATACTACAATTACAAAGTCTGGTACTATTGTCACAAATTTTGATACTACGTTACTGAAACTATATTATGAATTTAATAACATTATTACAAGTTTTTACTATATTCTAAATTTTGATAACACTATTACAATTTTTTGAACATAAAGCATTTAATTAAGTCATACCAAACATAAAAGAAATACTGGAAGGAAAATACTTTATATATTAGATAGAAAGTACTCTACGATAGAAATACTCTACATAGTATATAATCTGATACTGCCTTTATATAGGTGGACGACCATTACAAACATGAGAGATAAAATAGAACCACTAACATTGACGAAGTTAACAACAAACTCGCCAAACTAACCCCTATAGAATAGGTCTTATGATCTAAATAAAACTATCTAACAATTTAATATTTTTCTATTAAAAAAAGGCTTTTGACATTTCCAGCTGAACTTAGAAACTTATTTTGACCATTACCCCCCATTCTGTTCCTGTCTTTCTTTTTCTCCTCTTTGAATCTATAGAAAAAGAAATTGCATTTAGAAATGGAACGTGCCACCTACTAGCCATATGAAAGCATATCATATGTGAAAGTGGACTATAGGTTAGTTAGGGGTTGCTGATGCTATGGAAATAAGCATTTTTTGCTATTTTGTAGAAATAATTAGCTTCTAAAAGAAATTATAAGGTGTTTCATAAATCAACTTTTAAAAGTTGTTTTGTTTTTGAAAAGCAATATAGATATATTTGGGATTGTTGTTGCTGTTGCTTTCATAATGTCTAAATGACTAAAACGAGCATATACATTATCCCTTTATAATATTTGACTATTAATATTTACAATCATTTTTAATTACTTCAAGCAAGTTTTATATAAATTATTTCATTATAATTTTTATATGAATAAAAATAATTTATAATATTTAAAAATGTATACATAATTTTTTTAATTTTTCTAAAAATATGATTGTATAATCTATATCAAAGTTTGAATTATATTTTTTAAGTTAATATCAAAACCAAAATAATTTAAAATGAATATTAGAATATCAAAATAGATTTATTTATTTATGAAATAATTTAAATTTTATACACACATATTATAAATTTACATAACATGAATTTATATTTAATATATGTTTTAATTATAAAATACAAATATATATTCATAAATATAATAATTAAAAGTATTTTAAAATACTAAATTTATTAAATAATTATTCAATTAAATAAATATTATGCAAATTTAAAATAATTAAAAATTTTCAATAAATAAAAATTTATAAAAAATTTTATAAAAATGAATCACTATATATTTACAATTTTTCTTATTAATTAAGTATAATTTTAAAAAAACTTTAACAACAAGGATAATTTTGTATTTTTATTTTTCTAGTGAGGGTATTTTAGACATTTTATCTTTCAAAAGCATAAGCAAGTCTCTAAAAGCAGCCAAACCCCTACTTTTTTGGGTCCTTTGTAAAACTTGATTTTTTTTTTTTATAAATACCGTTTGTTTAAACAGGTTGAGAAGCAATCTCAAACACCTTAAGTTATTGTTATTGTAGGAAAAAAAGCGGTTCTTTTCATAGTAAGAGCAACTCCAAATTGGCCCTATGTATGCTCATTATCTAACTTTCTCTTAATGGCTCATAGATTGGATCATTTCTAGATAAGTGTTTTAAATATATTCATAATCTGGATCATTCATGTCCCGTTAATCTTTGTTCAAAAATAATTGATCCAAGGATTTCAATGTGCAATAATAATGTTATTGGAGAATAGTAATTAATCCCTATTTTTGAAATGAAATATCGATGTTTATTTAGTGGGATTTGATAGGCATTTTTTTTTGTGTTTTTTGCATTTTCGTTCTGGTTCAAGTTATTGGAGACTGTATAAAACATGTTTGGATTGTATTTTCATCGAGGAACATAAAAAAAAAAAGGTGATTAAATGTACAAGTTCTCTTATGCATCATTTTCTCAAAACAAAAACAACTTCTTCTTATTTTTAAGTTACTCTCTACTTACATAATTTGTCTTTTTTTTTTTACTTTTTTTATTTCAAAATAATTTTATTAGATTAATATAAATTATATTATTTATTAAATATTATATTTTAATTATTTTATGATGTATAAAAATAAAAAAATATTTTTTATTTTTCTTAAACTATAATTTCTTTTAAAATGAAAACGTAAAATAAATATAACTAAACATATTCTCTATCATTTATTTTTCTTAAGCTATAAATTATTTTGATTATAATTTTTTGCAATAGTTTTCTCCAATATCTTAAATGTATAATATCGTGTTTGATAGTTAGCATTATAGACAAGAGACCCACAATGGGTTGGTTCAAGTGGTGAAGCGGGCTAGGATGGAGTTGGTACAACACCAATGGTGAAGTCCTGGGTTCGAGTCTCCACAATGGCCTCCTCCATGATTTAAGTGGGAGACCGTGACAGTGGGTTGTGGTTGCGCTAGTCTCCTCCGAGGATTAGTCGTGGTGCGCGTAAGCTGGCCCGGACACCTCGGTTACAAAAAAAAAAAAATTATAGACAAGAGAGGCAGGTATTTTTATAGAAAAATATTGAATACTTGATGTAATTTGTACCGTTCATAAAATAATATTAAATTCATGACAAATTTGTCACACAATCATTCATTGATTTCTCATCAAATGTTTATTGCTCATAAATTAGAGCGAAAGTACAAGAAGCAAGGTTGGAATATAAGACATTTAATTCTTAATTCTCATGCATTAATTAGGTCAATTAAATTTCATCAAATTATTCTCATGCATTAAATCTATTAATATCATCAATATTTGATTTGATCTAATATGTTTGTACTTTTGAACATGTTCAAACTTGTATAATAAATTGAAATCCAAATTCAATTTCGAGAGGAATTAATAAAAAAAGATCTAATCGGAAAAAAATAAAATAGTATTCTAATTGACATGTCCCAATTGATGAATAATTCAACCAACCTATCTTCATATTCTATAAATATGATTCATAGATTGTTAAAGTATTATACTAAAATAAAAATTTTATGATTTGTATGATGAAATATTCTCTCTCCAAATATATAGTAGTGATACACATATCAAAATTTATCCCAAAATCATATATCATAATAACATGACATCAATTTAAGACTATGCATCATTTATTATATCATCAAAATTTAAGTTTAGCAATCATTAATTAAATACACAGTTTAATATACAAATTTTTTTTATAGTATTTCATATGAGTATTATTATTAATGTGTACGCCAATTACATTGGATTTTGAAAATTTCAATGTAATCAATTAATTATAAATTAATTAAAATTCGACTAAACTGAGTTGAATTGAAGAAAGTATAAATATTAAATTGGATAATAAACATCCCTTACTATTTGTCCAAATCTAACATTCTTGGGTGTTTGATTTATCCTCTAAATGTAGTTTTTTTTTTTTTTATATTTTCTTCAAGAAACATTCTTCATTTGCCACAAAGAAACTGAACAAAGTTACCGCTATTGATCAACATTTGGGATAAAAAATAAATAGATGACAGAAAAAGTAAAAATTGCAGAACCGATGCATATATATACCCACCTATGATGGTCTTTTATTCAACAAATATCGATACTAAATTGTAAGAATTTGTTGCCAAGACAACCACAGAGCAAACTCTCTCTCTCAAGCCAATCCTGCACTCTCCAATTTCTCTTTTACTCTTTGCAGCCACAATCATCAAAATCAGACCCAAAAAGAAAAATCCTCAAATCAGGGAAAAAAAATTACCCAACGAATTCTATACAAAAATTATTGTTCAATTGATCACACAGAACCATGGAAGATGAAGTATTGAAATACCATGTATTTTTCTGAAAGTAAAAATTCTTTAAGATAACATTAACAAGGATAGTTTATGAATTAAATGGGGTTTAGTGAAAAAATAATATTAACTTAAAATTTTTAACACCTTTAATTTAGAAATGGGGTTTAATAAAATAGGAGTCGAACGGAACTACTTTTTTATGAAATTGTAAATTAAACCCATTTTAAAATAAATCTACTTTATATCACGGAAAGCCAAGCGGATCCAAACCGCAAACTAAACTCACTTGTGGTTATGGATTGGTTGGCATAAATACGGGGAATAAGGCTTTTTTAAATCTTAAAAAGTGTTTTTATTTGAGCTCCTATAAATCTCTCTCTAAGTCCCATCTTAATTAAAATATAAAAAATTAAAATTTATAAGTATATTTTATATAATGCATAGAATACCCTTTCTTATATATATAATATTATAATATGTTTTTCTTTAAAAAAAACTAACTTTATTTCTAAAACATATTTCAATGGTGTCAAGAATTCCACTCTTCTTATCCAAAAATCATACCTTTCTTTATTCATCATCTTCTATTCATATTCTTATTGCTTGTCCATGTTTTTTCTTTTTTCGGGGTAAGGTAAGTATATAAGATCATATTATTTTCTAGGCTTTTGCTATTATGTGTTAAATATACTAAGTTCAAAATTTGATTTTGTTTTGCCTCTATAAATTTGTTAAATTAAATTATTTTTTTAAAACTAAATAATGACACGAGTTTGTATTATTTAGTTACATTAAATTGATATCCTGAATATTTTTAATCATTTAGAATGGATTAATAATCTTAATTAATTTAAATATGTAAAAAGTATATTTGTTCAATTGCATTAAATTGAACAAATCAAATATGTTTAGGTCATAGAGCTTGAACTAAAAACAACTTACTTTTCTTTGTTATTTTATTCTAAACGTTTAAATTCGTCTCCAATCATTTCAAATCATAGTATAAATATAAAACATCAATTTCAAATAGATCTTGGAAGTGAAAAAAAAAGATTTATGATTTAAGGAAAAATGTAAATAAAATATATGTGAAAACAAGAGATATATTTAAAAACATGTATGTTTAATAATTTTTACCTAAATTATTTTTAAAATTTTATTTTTAACCAAGGTAGGGCTTAAAGAGAGATTTATAGGGGCTCAATTATCAATGTTCAGTCTTAAAATATTTTGAATCAGAGCCCACTTAGGGATATTTTGGTCGTATAATATTTAGGAATTAAGGGGCAAGATGGAAATATTGATAAATGAATCAGATTGATCAAGACAATGGTGTAGTTGTCTTGCTTGTTTGGTTATGTTGATCGGAGTGGGCACATTTAAGATGAATACTGATATGATGTAGCATGGTCTATTTCTACTTAGGGTATTATTTTCTTTCTACTTTTTTTTTATTGATTAGGGTTTCTTTAATTTGAAAAATCATTAGTTTTGGGATTTTAACTTGTCCTAATTTAACTCAAATTCCCAATATATCTAAGTTAGTATAAATAAAAGCTTTTATTGTTATTTTGTTAGACATTGATTATTTTGAGATATTGAAGTATCTTCAGACAGATTATTGGTGTGTCCAGTGATTGATTGGCAAGTTGAGTGATTGTCTCACTTGCCGTGTATGAGCGGATGGTTGATGGTGGTGTTTATGGTGGTTGTTGAATCTAAATTTTGTAGATTTGATTGATTTTTGGTGGGATTTTAGGGTCGATGAAGACAGGAAAGTTGTCGAGGGTGGCTTGATCTATGGTTTGGTGGGATCTGTGATGGGTGATGTGCCGGTGGTCGGTTGTAAACAGTAAATTTGGCTACAAATAGTGACTCCAGCTACGAACAGATAAATTTGTGTTTAGGGTTTTGGGTGTTTTAGAGTTTGTTGAATTTAAGATGGTTTTGAAGAATCGATATTATAGTCTAATACCAATTTGACAAGAAACCAATGAGCAAAACAAAACAAGCAAACCAAATCCAAAACACACTTGCACAAACAATCAATCACTCACTCAATCGCCTACTAAACACTCAACCAATAATCTGTCTCCCAATAATTCTTCAATATATTAAAATAATCAATGTCCAACAAAATAACAATAAAAACTTGTATTTATACTAACATTGACATCTTAGGAATTTGAATCAAATTAGAACATGTCAAAATCTCTATTTGAGTCAAAATCTCTAAACTAATATTTTCTCAAATTAAAGAAACCCTAATCAATCAAATAAGTAAAAAGGCAATAATACTTTAAGTAAAAATAGACCATGCTACATCAGTATCACTGAAGAATTTGGACTGAAACTTGCATCAGAAGATATTAAACATAGAGGAGGAATTACTGAAGGAGAAGTAAGAATTGATGTAAAGGAGATCACCGCTGTAGAGACGATGAAGTTTTATAGGGGAAGGAATCGCCTGAAGAAAAGACTAAGTGTGATATCAGTAGTCACGAAAGCTTTGGTTGAGTACAATTTTGCATATTTTATACTTATGCAAAACTTAGTGGAGGTTAAGTTTTGGAGAAGTCGTGTAGATATATGCCTGCAGTTTGAGACATTGTCTCGTGGAGGTAGGCAATTTGTTACAGAATTAACCTTATAAAAACTTCTCTTTAGCTGACTTTCCTCCTCTTTTTACTTAATGTTTTGAGTTTGATAAATGAAATATTATCACTATATGAAACTAGTCTAACAATTACAAAAGTTCTAGATGAATATGATTTCCTTAAAAATAAAGATGAGAATTTTGCTATTTTTATTTTAGTTGTAGCTGTCTCGAAAAGTAATTTTATACAAATTTAGTAAATAATGTGTGTCAAAAGAATTTTTATGGATGCAAATAGTCTCATTTTAAGAAAATTTTTATTATTAAAAACAATAATGGTAGATAAACAATCAACCTATATAACATTTCTTCTACAACCTGATATAACATAATATTAATAAATTTTACATCGTTATTACGATTTTCTTTATGAATTATTAAATTTTATTGTCCAATAATATTATAATAATTCTAGATGCACAATCAACTTAAACAATCAAAGCCATACAACTTGATTTAGCATAAAATCATTAGATAGATGAATCCTAATTTATTTATTAGAAATTCTTTAATTGTCTTTTGACTTGTATCCACCTAATGAATTTGTGCTTGCGTGGATGTGGTTGTTTAGGTTGGTTATATGCCTAGAAACCACTCATAATATTATGTCTTTTACATTGTATCAAAATGATTTTATGAAGAGGTTTTGTGCATAATATTACTTAAAAACTCTTTTTTGTTTAAAAAAAGATAATTTTTAGAATGAAGAGAAAATTATTATTTTTTTTTGTGAAACCTCGGTAAGATGAGGAAATCTTTTTAAAAGCATATGAAAGAGAAAAGAGAGAGAGAGAGAGAGAGAGAGAGATTAACAAGTCAGCAAATAGCAAAATACTTACATAAGATAGGTATCATAGGCAGACTTATCTTGTGGCCAGGAAGGCCACGAGCTCTCACTAAAAATTTGAAATTTTCATTATAATCGATTATGTTTCAATAGTTACAAATATAACCTTATATAAAAGACACCTAATTTCAAGAGATATAATTCCTGCCCCTGGATTATCCTTAACTTATGTGTTGTTTTGTTAAATTCTCTTAGAGTTACATAGCTAAGTGGGTTCATTCATGTGCCTCCGTTTTATAGTATTCAATTATTAAAATGTCATGATATATATATTCACACAATTTATTTGGAAGGTATTTAAAATATACATAATCAATCATAATAGATATGAAAGATTATAAAACAATATAATTTAAAACATATTAATTTGATTATAATAAAAAGGCTTTAGAACTATACATATATTAATTTTTTAAAACTTTAACATATTACTTTAGTCTCTCTCTCTCTCTCTGTGTATGTGTGTATATATATATATATTCAAAAAAGAGAAAATTATATAATTTTTAATTTATCTAAAACTTATTTTAAATATAATTAAATCTTAATTATTATATTTACCCACTCATATTTATCTCACTTATAGACTATATGCTATCACCTCTAAAGAAAATTTCTGAATTCATCACAGATAGATATATTCCCTCGTCTTGTTAAAGTATTATATATATCTAATTACTAATATTGGACCATGTGTTGAGTATGGTTATTTTTTTAGTTTTTTTTCTCAATTTTTTTAATCATCAATCATAGTTTGTTATCATTTTATTTGATATAATTGTTGAATTATCTTCTTTCTTCAAATATTTTTAATCTATACCGATATATAATTAGATAAGTGTACTAAATCAGTAAAATGACGTGATCAACCTACGTGCATAAGTCATTCTCAGACAATAAAAGGAACATGACAGCTAGCTGACATGAGAAAAATTCTCATTCTCAATTAAACACATTTGGAAGTTCCTTTTCATTTGTAACCATTTACTTTTATGATTAAAGAGAAAAAAATTGATATTTATTTAATGTACAGGAGTACTTAAACAGAAACGTGTAAATAATCATGACGGGATCCAATGATGAGACTCAATAATGGCATCTCTTTAATAGTGTAATAAGTGTCATTCGTGACATAATAATTATTATTATTATTTTTAATCAAGGTAGAATATATATGAAATAATTAAATTGTCTTTTACCAACTAAGGATGAGCTCCCTTTGATTATCTGGGCCAACTGGGGTGGACAACTCAAGATTGGAACCTGAGAAGCAGATTTGAACTTGCTCTGGATTTTGGATGTGCACCGTTCATAAATAATCTTCGAGATTCCAAAGTGAGAGAGAGATTCATGGGAAACGTAAGAGCAGGTTTGACAAGTGTCCCACCACCTGTACCCAGAAACAACCATGCAAACCCTGATTGGCTTACACGTATCATCACTCTATGCACTTATCACCTCTATAAAATAATTTCGACGAGGATATTTGGTCTTACCAAAAGCATAAAGCTAGAAGATCAGGTGAAGTTGCTGTTCCAGAAACTAAAGGAATTTGTGTGTGTTTTTTATCTTGGCTTGAGGGTGATTTGTCGTTTGCTTCGTTGGTTGTGTTGTGTGTTTGAAGAAGGGGAAAGATGGCTCAGACAGTGGGAAGGAACATAGCAGCTCCGTTGTTGTTTCTCAACTTGATTATGTATCTTATTGTTGTGGGGTTTGCTAGCTGGTGTCTTAACAGGTTCATAAATGGCCAAACTAATCACCCCAGTAAGTTCTCTTGAGTGTCATTAGCTCACAGTTCTCTTGAGAGTGACTCAGGTGTATCTTCCCTGTCTAGTTCTATACTGAATAAAAAAGAAAAAATATATTTGCAGGTTTTGGAGGAAATGGTGCAACGATGTTCTTCCTGACCTTTTCCATCTTGGCTGGCGTTGTTGGTGTGGCCTCAAAGTTCGTGGGAGGCAACCACATCAGAGCTTGGAGAAATGATAGTCTAGCAGCCGCAGGGGCATGTTCAATAGTGGCTTGGGCCTTCACTGCACTGGCTTTTGGGTATTTTTCTCATTTTTCTCATCTCCAGCAAACTACGGATTCATGTTTTCTACGACAAAAGACAGCTTTATCATGTTTTAACGCTTAATTATGCAGGTTGGCATGCAAGGAGATAAACGTGGGAGGGCACAGAGGCTGGAGACTGAGAGTGCTAGAAGCTTTTATCATAATCCTTACGTTCACACAACTTCTGTACGTGGTGTTGCTTCATGCTGGATTGTTTAGCAGCAGGTATGGACCTGGGTACCGAGACGCCGACTACGGCTTGGGGGCAGGTGCGGCCGGCGTCGACCCAAAGGGTGGTGGTGGTGTTACTGCCTCTAGGGTTTGAGGAAACAAGTGTAATGTACTCGTAGATGGGTTGTACCTTATCTACCATTTTCATTATCACCTCGTGGTGTAGAGTTATTTCCAAATACGTTTCTTCTGGACTCAAATCGTTTTTATTTCCAGTTCACTTGCGGTTTCTGTAACTAGTGATGATGGTCTTTCTATGTTGTTGTTGTTGTTATTGTAAGATGTTTAGGGACATGTTCTCCTGGTGTCCTGTGAATGAACTTTGGATTTGCTTTTGTTTGTCAGTTCTTGTGTGATGGTCACTTATTATCTTTAAAGGATAATCAAGTAGAAACTATGTATGGATAACACAGACGGAGAATGTCTGTCAAACTCTAAATCAGCTGACTACAAGACGAACAACACGAGCTATACTCAAAAACAGTCGGCTATGAATTTGTAAAGTTCTAATAGGTTGGATGCCAGTTCATGATCGGCAAACTTTGTCGGTAAGCAGACCCATGAAAGTAGGACCAAATTCTGTATGGTTGAGTTGGCAGCTACTGTTGCCTGGCGGATGAGTTTATGAGAAAATAATTCAGGTTGCCACTAGAAACCTATGAAGTCACTGATGTCCATGATAAATTAATCTGAGAAGCAATCCAAATCCAAGTCCATTGAATGTTGGATGAAACTGTTAAGAGGTGGCAGGACATGGGCCTGGACTGTAAGGCCTGTAGAACTTCAAATGTGCCATTTGTCCAAACTTAATCATTAAACTTCCTTTCATTTTGAGGCTGCCGCAACAACGATATGTAAGCAAATGGGCAAAAGCACGTTTGACACGCCAACACAAGTTATTCCCGCTCTCTTACATTTGGCAGACGACTCACAATATGATACATGAGTTGCGTACAGGTGAACATTATTAGAAGTAATATCCTTCCGGGAGGAAAACTCTCAAATTTATCTTTTGGCATATATAAAAAAAATAAATAAATAAAGAGAAAGTTTATCTTAATGACATCCACGCAAAATTTAGTACCTGATCAATTCAATTAACTACTAAAAGCAACACTTGCAGAGATGGAACCGTGAGAAAACCACATAGAGACTACTTGCTTTTGCTGTAATAAACTGATCACACAGAGAATACTTCCTTTTGCTATAAGAAACCACTATGTGAATTCATTCTAAAGCGGCTATTTATAACAGTGATCTGCTTTTGAAGCTTGCAATTTAAATGTCAAAGTTCTACCACTGTTTTTTACAGTAAATATACGCATGAGTCATGACAAACTGAAGCATCATTTTGAAACGCATTTGCAGCATTGGATGCAGTAAAACACATTTCGAATTGGTACAAGACAACTTCCAAAAGGCGGAGATGGCATCACATATCAGTAACAAACATTTGTAGCAGATCAAACGAAATCAGTTTTCCAATATTCATCACTAAGAAGGACAAATAGAAATGAGGGCACACTATCATAACAAGATTTCTAAAACTAATACGTAATATTCCCTTGTGCTTTACTATAACCCTTTTTCCCTAGTACTAGCAAAACCAAAGGAATAGACAGGAGCCAAAACTTGAAGAAATGCACCTTAAGCTGCATCTTGGTTGATATAGCCTTCCTTACGACCTTCAAATCCTGGTCGCATGAGCTTTTTCTCCCTCTTCTCAATGCGCCGCATCTTCTTTTGGTGAATCCTCTCAGCTATGTTTTCTGATCTCTTTTGTTGTCTCTCGGCTTTCATCTTCGTTTGAGTTTCGACCCTTTCATTCCATTTCTCAGCATTCTTTTGATGCCTTTTCTTCTCCTTCTGTATGCTTTGTTTCAACAGCTTTGGGTCATCATGAATCTTAATTCCTGCAGCTCTGCTGGTTGCAGCTTTCCATGAATGCTTCTTTGAGATCAAATCTCCTTTCTCAGGATCCTTCTTTGCTTCTTCCAGCTTTTGTACTTTTTCAAGCTCCTTAAACTTAGAAAGTTTTCTCTTCTTCTTCGTCCCATGCTTTGCTTCGTTCCCAATTTTGACATGACTAAATGCAAGTTCTTTTGAAGCTTCTGCTATATCCCTCTCCACCTTATCTGATGCATCACTAGTTGCAGATTTCTTTTCCCCAGGTCCAGATTCTCTCTTGCGTTTCTTCTGTTGAATACCCTTCTTATCACTTTTCTCATTCTTCTTCTTTACTTGATCTGAACTTCCAGCATTTCGACCCGCCCGTAGCTCTTCAATTTTACGGCGAAGTCGTTGCCTGAGTTCTTCATATGTCACTGATCGATCATCACCTTCAAGACCAGACATCATAGGTCTAGCATCTATTTCTTCCTCATTGTTATCCTCGTTTTCTTTGTCCTTTTCTAAATTTTGCTTCAGCAAATCAAGTGTTGTTTTACTAGAATTCTCAGGGTCTAATCGTTCTCTTCGAGCTTTCTTAATGTTTTCTCTTGATTCTTTCTTTGCCAAAGCTTTTTCATTCTTGCTAAGGCCCTGAAACCACAGGTTCTTTTTATCATCATTATTCAAATAGAACTTTGCAGGGATGAGCTCAACCAACTTGTCAAAGAACAATGAGTGTTGCTGAATGATAGACTTTAGATCATCATCGGCACTGCCTGTATTAACAAGACTTTGCCTTTCCTTCCCCATCTGCAGAGATGCCCAAAATTGAGGCAAAAACAATGAGGAATAATCAGTAAATAATATACGGAGAAGTCATGTTGAAAATCAAACACTTGGCACTCAATCAAGATTACAAAAAAAAAAAAGGCTCAGGCCTTGAAATATATTAGCATTCTAAGTGATTTTTCAGAAGTGTTAAATGCATTAAAACATCAGACAAAAACCGTCAACCGAAGCTAAAATTAAAGAGAAGGGCTTAAAATATTTAAGCGAATTTTCATTCAAAGGAGATATTAAAAAAATAAAAATTAAAAAAGAATAAAATCAGTCAAGTACAAGCCTAAAAGCAGATAATAGAGCACAATGAAAACAAACCACAGGAGAATAAAAAAAGGAATAGTATTAGTAAATACAAGCCCAAAACCAATACAAAATTCGCCAAAATAGTATTTTTATCATTATATGATGCAATGAAAGATAAACCCAGTTGAAAAAATAATAATAATTTTGTCATTTATATTTATAGTAGAATGTTGATTTCTTTATCACAAACTAGCTCCAGGGTTTTCAAATTCATCATTAACATACAAAGTTCTGATGTTTTTAATAAAAAACCATCCATGCCCTTCTAAGATTAGGTCGCACAGAACACTCTAATAGCAGAAACTGTTATATTATTATAATAGAGAATAAAACTGCAAAAAAATTAAAAAAAGAAACCTGTTGAAGGAAATGAACGTACGGCAGAAGGAATTGAAGGCTGTAAACTCGCCGCCTCCGTGGACGAGCTTCTAGGATTGCGGCTTTCGGGGGACCTACGATGCGCCGTCGGCCAGCTAGGGAATTTTCAGGTGATGGCGACAGGTGCGGTGGGGCTTGTGATATGCAGTTCTGCCGCTGTCTGATAAATATGCGGCAAAGCAAAGGGTTTGCTTCGCTTGTGGCGAATGCGTTGCAGGGTTTTGGTTTTGTTTCTATGTTGTGTAAACTACTATTTATCTACCCCTGAGGTTTGCTGATTTACAAAGCCTCCCTCACCCTCATATGCCTTTTCAGTTTTAATCAATAATTCCAAGTTTTATGGATGAAAATTTCATCGATATATCTATCACGTTCAAATAGTATACATTAGAGTTATTTATTCTTACAAATTGAAAAAAAAAAAATAATTTGACATGTATATATACCTTATTTTGTTAAGTATTATATGTCTTATACTTTTGCATGTTAAAAATTTATGATAATTAATTTGATAAGATAAATTATTTAGGTGTCAATGAAAAATTACGTTATTGAGTTTTCTATCTTATAAATGAAGTACAACAAATTTAAAATAAAAATATATGCAAATAAGTAACTATATAATTTCATATTTCAAATTAATATTATAATAATTATATACAGAGTCGGACTTACACCAGACGGGGTAGACTCTATGCAGCCCCGTACCCGCCCCTTACAGTGATCCGGGGCGGATCCAGACCTACCCCGTTGGACCGGGTCTGACCGGGTCAGTGGTAGAGCCGGGGCAAATGCCCAAGCCTAACCAGGACCTGTGGGGCATGGGCCCCTCCAAAATTTGTGGAATTTATGGAACCCCCACTTATTTTATAAAATTGCTTCATCCTCCTTTATTTAAAAAACACATAATTTCAATGTTTTTCTATCCTTCTTTTATCTAAGTGCTGAGCTGCTTATTCTTGAACACTTCATGCAGCCACAAATGCAACAATATTACTTCATATTATATTTTAATTAATTTCTATTATTTTATTCATAAATAGAATTTTAGAAATAGCTCTTATTTATGTAGTTTGACATAAATTATGTGGAATTCATTTTAATTTTTTTATGTTGAAAAAAATCAATTCTTATTAGATGGGTACAAAATTGAAGTACTTTTGTGAATTGTAACGACTAACTCTTTTAATAATTTTTAATAGAATATTATTATATTTATAAAATTGTATCATGTCTTTCTTTTTATTGTTGATTTATTTGTATGAATTAGGGTAAACACATAATAAATATCATTAAAAAAATATGTTTGAGAAACTTTTCAAAATGGTAAGGCTCATTATGTCCCTATATCTAAGTGTTTTTTTAAAATTATTTTTAACAAATTTTTTCATATCATCAAGATCTATCAAATAAAATTAGAAATATTAAAATATAAATGGTGCCCCATCTTCAACAAAATTCTGGGTCCGGCATTGATTATATACAGTAAAATAATTATTTCATATATCAAATACAACACTGTTTTTTCTTTCACTGAAATATTAATTTCAATATTTCATATTATACCGATAAGAAGTTTTAATTGTATCTATAAATCATAAATCGTAATATGTACCTAATTTAAAATGAGTATATAAATTGTGAAAATATATATTTATGTTTTGCATATTGATTTTGGATTGCTCAGTAAACCAAGGGTCACGAGTAGACTTATATGGATCTTGATCTGGGCCCTTATCCAAAATCTTTGGTCCATAGCCCACTTGATCCAATATAAGTCTACTTGGGCTTGATTTAAGCTTCTTGCCTATATCTTAATTGGAGTTTGGACAAAAAACACTTTAAAATTTAAGGGATGCTAAATTACCTTTCTCTTCCCCCTTCCCCACACACACGCGCCGCCACCAGCCCCCCACCCCCGGGGACCAAAAAACTAAGGCCTAATTAAGGTCACCCACTCTAGTTTAAGAAATGGCCTTTTTGCCCCTTCAAGTTTGCCCAATAACAAAAAAATGTTAATCCACCTAACTGAAAATATGATTCTGACTAGGGTTGGCAACTTTCCCCAGTTGGGCCTGGGACCTAGATTTTTCTGTCATGGACCGGTCGAGGAAAAGTCCGAAAATCCAGGGATTGGGCCGGGGGCGGGGATAACTAAGGACACACAAATTCGGGTTCAATATTACTAAGGAACCTCGGTCCCCGACCCGCACCCGCATAGCCCAATTTTCTTTTGGATTTTGTAATGCAAAATGCATATATAAGGAAGCTTGAACCCAAGACCTACATCTTGAATTTCTGGTGGTTAACCACCAAGCCACTCACCTCTTTACGCTATTTTCTGTACACAGTTTTTATAATATCTTTTCCTTTTATATATTTAATTCAAAGTAGTAAACTAAGGTAGCTGGGATTTGAACTGTGGCCTCCAAAAGTCATCCACCCGCTTTGCGGGTAGTGCTAGCCGCATCCTCCACACAAGTTATGCAATATTATCATATTTTAGTCTATCCAAAGCGTAGAAAATTTAAAAAAAAAGCGGGGATAATCCAGGTTTTTTTCCCGGGTGCGGGTGCATCATCCCAGCACCCGTAAATACCTGCACCCGGCAAAATCCTGAGATTTTGTGGGGACCGGGGATGAATTTTTTGGTCTGGTGTGGGTGCGGAAACGCCAAACTCACACTAGCACTCAGATTTTGTCATCCCTAATTCTGACATGCGGACTGTCACATGCAGTCCTTTAAACTACCATAATGCCCTTTGCAGTCGAAAAGTTAATAATAAAATATAATAATCCAGGACAAAAGTTGTATAAGACATAATAAAAGCAAACTGGACGATTTGACCCTTAATATATGAAGACAAAAATACCATATTACCCTCTATATAACTGAATTCTTGAACTGACCACACAAATATAATCTTTACATCTCTAGCGTTCACTTTGCAACATTTCCAATAGGGGTGGGAATTCAGGTTCATGGGTCGTGTTCGTGTCGTGTTGAGTTATGACATGATAAAGATTAGTCCAATCCGAACCCGACTCATTTGTTATTCGTGTTAAGAAGACTCAACCTGAACACGACCTGATTATTAAACGGATAACCTGCTGGTGACACGATACGATATGTGAACACGAATAATAAACGGATTATTTTCGTGTTAGACACGAATATGACCCCCTTAACATGATTATAATACGTTTAAATGTACGATTACAACATGTTTAAATAATTAACATAATGATGACACGATTAAGCATTTCAATTTTCAACCTATTTTAGTATTTTTAAATTGAAAAATTAATCCACAATACAATAAAAAGTCCATTAAATATCAAGTTCCATACAAACTTAAAATGCAATTTAGCTTCTGAAAAAATCTATAGCCTCTTTTTAATTGTTAAGTAACCTACAAAATAAAATATGTAAAAAGAATTAAGGAAAGTTCAAGATCATATCAAAATTAATAATACTATCATATTCATATTAATATAAGTACAACCTTGAATTTAAATATTTAATAAACATATAATGAGTTTTAAAATTAATTTGTATTTATAATTGTGTCACTTTAAAGATAATCATGTCAATCCGTGTTAGTCATATTGTCATATTTTATTAGTATTAATTGTGTCATAAATGGGTTCATATCACCCACGAGTGCAATCCCTTAATCCAAACACGACCTAATTATTAAACGGGTCGAAATTTTCAACCCGAACATAACCCAAACACAATTAAGACAAACTCAAACCCGCTAATTTCTGTGTCGTGTCGTGTTGGGTTCGCGGATTGTGTCAAAAATTCCCAACCCTAATTTCCAGCATATAAAACACAAATGAAGAATATGCAAACACTAACAAAAACCTACGAAATCTTCATGAAGCACTTTCATTTAACAAGTTCAACACTTTATTCCCAAGTTTTAACCCTGTCCAGCATTCATCAAGCTTGAATAGATTGGTAGTAGCATACAATACAAACATCTAAAGCAAACCAACATGTCTTCTTCTACCTCTAGTGCACACAATGAAATCAATGGGGAATTCATCAGGTTAAAAAATAGAAAATGTAAATGTGGAAGGAATGTTGCAGTTAGGATTTTAGAGTCAAATAATAATCCTAAAAAACACTATTTCACATGCCCAACTAGTGATTATTCATTCCACTCATTATGGCATGCTGAGATGAGGAATTCAGCCCACTAGTTGACCTTAACATGCTCATAATGAAGGTAATAAAGAGAGCAACTACAGAAGATACATGTTGGGGTTTAGGGCATGGAAGTTGTTGCTGGTTAGCTTAAAAAGCTTAGAATAATGCAACATGATGGAAATGAAGACATCGATTTTAAAATGCTTACACGAGAGCTTGACCAGAAGGCTTTAAGAGAACTTATCATTTTACTAGTTGTCACTATTGTGGCAATGAAGCTAAAGTTGTTTTAGATTCTAGCAAAAGTGATGCATGACATATTGTGAATCAAATTATGTAGTGCAATGCAAATGATAAAATGAATATAGCTTTCATATCTTTAATTATCCAACAAATGTTGTCACCGTGCATGCATTACAACAACCAAAAACTAAGTAACCTTGATACTGTCAGTATTCATTCTACATGCATTACAATAATATATGCATCGTGAATACTTCAAAAAATATAGAGTTTATCCTAGCATATAGTATTGTTTGGACAGACCATTCACTTTTTATGAAATAACTAAACACAAAAGAGTAGCTTCAATTACTTATCAAAAGCAAAAGCACTTATCAAGCTAGAATTCCTGACTAGTAGTTCCAATCTAATCTTGATGTTGAGATGCTTGGCTACTGGATGGAGATTGGCTTGATCCTCCTTCAATAACATTGCTTGGCTTGTCTCTCTAGGTCCTGAATACCTACCACCTGAGCCCTGTTGAACATGCAAACGAATTACTTTAGTTTGGACAATTGATGATTTCAAATTAAATGAGATGGAAATAGAATAACTACTTGTGCTTGTGCCCTTAAAGCCCTTGTATTATGGTATAAGCCTGTATGACCTTCTGTTGTGATTGCAGAAGGTATAATGGAGTAGAAAAGACCTTCTATATCTGACTTCATTCTCATGTGGCTCCCTCATCCTCAGTATCTTTGGTCTTCCAGCTTTGTGAACCCTGTTTGGAGGTTAAACTTTGGGACCATTCACTTCCGGCCAGCTGCTTTGATAAGGTAAAAGATGGATCATTCCACAATAAGTCTTCTTATAAGATTTAGTAGTTAGCAAAAGGTCCATATAATCTTCTGCATTCAGTCTTGTACTGTAACAAATGGCACCCACTACATGCTTGCAAGGTACCTCAGTCAATTGAAATAGCCTACAGTCACACACTTTTTAGTGGAGATTAACTACGTGAATTCTTCAGCCATCCATCAATTCATACTCTCTGTTCCTACTATGGATGAGTCTAAGCCCTTTCTCCTTGTGCATCAGACTTGTCATTTTACCCTTTACACTTGGAGGCACTTTAGAATTGATTTTGGCAGCAAACAGTTTCTTCTTTTCAAGTTTTCTCATTGTTTTCCTCCTAATGTGGTTTATCAAGGTTGTCACAGGTTTCAATGTCTGCTCTCCAAGCCAAATGTTCTAACTCTCTGTGAAATGGTAGTGACATGGTCTGATTTGGAAGAGGTATCTAGAGCCTACCTAGACCATACAGTGTGATCTATATCCAGTTGCCATTGAGCTATATCTGGATTCTCAGTTTTGATTTGCTGTAGTGATGCAAGGCAGTCAGACTTGTTTGTAGCTTTGGATGTGGCCCAAAAAAATCATCCATTTTCCAGCTTAGGAAAATATAAAACAGTTAGTATAGAAAAATATGGCAAAAGCAAATAGAAAGGAACTCATAACTCTAAAAAATAGTAAAGTTCATATATGGAAATCTTCCTTTGAAGTTGGCAAGTATATACCTTACACATCTTCTAAAAATTGCCCCTAGCCAGTGTTTGTTTAGGGAATTCATCAACCCTTTCTATCTATTAGACATCATTGTTATTTGCTCCCATTAGCTACCCCTATGTAATTATACAACCTTTCTATGAATCAATACTAAGAATCCTCTCTCTAACTCACAAACACATACTGCCAGTGGGAAAATTCCACCATTTGCATCAAGTGCAATGGCACTCAATAGCATTCCACCATAAGGCCTTTCAAGTGACACCTATCTAATGCTGTGAAGGGGCTACATCCATTTATAAATACATCCTTCAATGCAAAAAAACTCATGAAAAAGCTATGAAATCTATAACCCTCAGAATTGGATATAGTCTTCACAACTGCCAAACTGCTTGGATTCTTTAAGTTTATAATGGCAGCAAAAGATGAGAGTAAATTGTATATTATCTTATGGTTCTCCCCAATATGCTCTAGTGCAATTTTCTTTGCTTGGTATAGTATGTGCTTTACTGTATGTATATTGTAATTTGTCCTAGCATGCTCTGAGATATCCTTGATGGTAACCTTAGGATTCCCCCTAGCCAGATGCACTATCTTAGCCACTTTGGAGTTGCATTTGAATTTTTTCAAAGTCTTTGATGGTCATGAGTATTGTTGTATGTTTTCACCTTGAATGTGTGGATGGACTTAGCCAAGAAAGATGCATGAATTCTCCATGAGCATTTTTCGGCAGTGCAGATTGTAGTCACTCTATTTTGATCATTCTTCACAGTTTTTAGCTTTATCCCTTCTGTCAATCCATAATCTCTCAGCAGCCTCCTGAAGTGGTTTGCATCATCAAATAAATCATCAACTTTGAAATCAAAATGTTGGTCTATGTTTGCCCTGAATCTGTGAAGCTTGTACTATCTACCTAAATCCTTAGTTGTATTGATCCTATTCACTTGACCCACTTCCGTATAACTAATCATTAGTTGAATGATAATCTGAGAAATCATCTTCATCACTATCATCAAATATAAAACCACCTTGTTGAAAAGTGATGCATATTATAAAAAGTAAAGTCAGCAAGCTTTGAAAAAATCCAGAAACATGCAACTGACATAAAGGTACTAGAACAGTCCATGCAAGCCATGCAATATATATCTTCTTGGAACAAGTTGCACATGGGAGCCAATAAGAAAGCAAACTGACAATGAAGAAATAATTTTAAATATGTAAACCGACTTATATAACCGACTTTTGTATCTATAAATATAGCTCTTGTCCTTCATTATGTATAACTGACTAGAAAATTAGATAACTAAGTTAGAGTGCCAAAGTGGTCATACATACAAGCTAGAGTGCCTAAGTCACAAAGATTGTATTGATTCACAATTATTCAATACAATCAAACATTTTACTACATACTCTATAGTTCTTTTTCTAACAGTGGTATCAGAGCTACGTTTAGTTATTGTGAGGTGATAAATTATTTGTCACCATGGCTGAATCAAGTATCTCATCAATGCCAGTATCAGTACCAGTATTCAATGGCGAAAACTTTAATTACTGGTGTATTAAGATGAGGACATTCTTTCAGTCTCAAGGCTTATGGAGTATCATCCAAAATGGATTTGAAACTCCAGAAGATATTTCTAGTCTGTATGAAGCAGAGCAAAAGAAGTTGGAAAATCTACAAGAAAAAGACTCAAAGGCGCATTTTATTATTCAGCAAGCATTATCAGCCGATATATTTCCAAGAATTGTTGAAGCTACAAGCGCCAAGCAAGCGTGGAAAATCTTAAAGAAGGAGTTTCATGGGGATGAGCAAGTACGACTTTCTGTACTACAAACTCTAAGAAGAGATTTTGAGAATACTAAAATGAAAGAATCTGAACTGTTAGAGATTATTACTCTAAACTTAAGGAGATAGTAAACCAACTGAGAATTTATGGAGATAATATTACTGATAAAAGAATTATAGAGAAAATATTAGTTATTGTCACTGATAGATATGATTCAATAGTGACTTCCATTGAACAAGCAAAAGACATAACTAAACTTTCAGTGACAGAATTAATAGGCTCATTAGAAGCATATGAAAAAAGAAAGATGCATAAAAATGAATCATTAGAGGATGCATTTCAATCAAAATTTAATTTTCACTCTCCAAAGCCCAAATATGAGCCTAAAAAATCAAAAGAATAGAGGAGGAGAAGGTTCTAGAAATAAAGAAAATAAAAAATATCCTCCTTGTGGCATATGTAAGAAAACGAGCCATTTGGAGAAAAATTGTTGGCACCGTGGGAAACCACAATGCTACATGTTGAGAGAGAGAAGAAAAAATGAATTTAGGAGAAATGTTTGATGTTTTTTCATTATAAAGAGGTATACATATATATAGTACAATAAGAATCTAAAATAAGAAAGTAAATCAAATATAATAAGAACATAATCCTAAATTTTCCTAAATGTCTATATAGAGATTTAACACTCCCCCTCAAGTTGGAGTATAGATATTCTTAATACCCAACTTGGAACACAGATGAAGAAAAACTCCTTTATGAACTGCTTTGGTAAAAAGATCTCCAATTTGGTCTTTAGACTTAACATAAGGAGTGATAATCTCTCCGCTCATTACAGCCTCACGAACAAAGTGACAATCCACTTCAATGTGTTTAGTTCTTTCATGAAAAACTAGATTACTAGTAATATATGTTGCAGCCATATTATCACAAAACATTTTTGATAGCTTTTTGAAATCAATTTCAATCTCAGTTAAGAAATTCTTGACCCACATAATCTCACATGTTGTATGAGCCATATTACGATACTCCGCCTCTACACTGGATCTCGCTTCTTGCTCCTCCAAGTCACTAGATTGCTTCCCAAGAAAGTACAATATCCGCTCGTAGACTTCCTATCAGATTTGGAACCAACCCAATCAGCATCAGAATAACCAACAATGTCCAACTCTCTACCTTTCTTATAAAGAATTCCTTTACCAATACACTGTTTTAGGTATTGTAGAATTCTACACACAGCCTCCCAATGGATCTTCTTCAGATTTTACATATACTGACTAACTGCTCTCACTGCAAATGTAATATCAAGTCTAGTGACAGTAAGATAAATCAACTTTCCCACAAGACTTCTATATCTTTTCTTATCTTCAAAATCTGGACTGCTGTCACCATCTAATGTTACATTAGGATCTATAGGGGTCTCTACTGGCTTAGATCCTAACATACCCGTCTCATCAAGTAAGTCTTGCACATACTTTCTTTGAGATAAAATGATACCTTTTCTATTCCTCAAAACTTCAATACCAAGAAAGTATCTAAGTTGCCCCAAGTCTTTTGTTTGAAAATGTGTCTTTAGTTGTCTTTTCACTTCTTCTATGCCAGTAGAATCAATCCCAATCACAATGATATCATCCACATAAACCACAAGTATAACAATACCTAATTTTGTCTGTTTAACAAACACTGAGTGATCAGATTGACAATGGAAGAAGTTGATTGAAGCCAAAACTCCATTCAATTTTTCAAACCAGGCCCTAGGTGACTGCTTCAAACCATAAATAGCCTTCTTTAACTTACAAACAGAGTTGGTTAACTCCTCCTGAGCAACAAACCCAGGTGGTTGCTCTATATAATCCTCCTCGTGTAAATCACCATATAAGAAGGCATTTTTGACATCGAGCTGGAAGAGGGGCTAGCCAAAGAACACTACAAGGGAAATAAGAATGCGGACTGAATTGAGCCTGACAACAGGAGAAAAAGTCTCAACATAGTCAACAACATAAGTTTGAGTGTATCCTTTAACAACAAGATGGGCTTTCAAGCATTCAATAGTACCATCAGGATGATATTTGATAACGAAGACCCAACGACAACCAACCACTTCTTTTCCTTCTAATAATTTTTGTAACACCTATGTACCACGATCACAAAGAGCTGACATTTCATCTTCCATAGTTTTCCTCCAGCCACGATGAGCCAAAGCTTCCTGATAATTTTTAGGTATAGATACCACAGACAAACACAAGGCAAAAGAGCGAACAGATAATGATAAGGCATCAAGAGAGACAAAATGAGAGATAGGATACCTCTAAGAATTTCTAGTACCTTTGCGAAGAGCAATAGGAAGATCAATATCAGAATATTCAGTGGTAGGAGGAGTCGGATCTTGAGTAGAGGCAGACTCTTGAAGGAGGGGCATGTCAGTGAATGGTAAATCATCTTGTTTAGCACTGGACTGGTGTGGCTTTCGCCGAGAATAAACTAGGAGTGGTGGAGTAGATAGATGTGGTAGAACTGACACCGGTATTGGAGGATAAACTAGACCAATGTCATGACTGGACCCACTAGATGAAAAATACGGTGTGGACTCAAAAAAGGTCATATCTGCACTGACAAAAGCTTTTCCCGAGCAAGGGTCAAGACATTTGTAACCTTTCTGAGTTCTAGAATATCCAAGAAAAATACATTTGGTAGACTGAGGAGATAGTTTATCAGAAACCCTATGAAGATAGATAAAACAAATACAACCAAAAATACGAGGAGGAAGAGGAAAAACCAATTGATTAGGAAATAAGATAGAGTATGGAGACTGAAAGTGGAGAACAGAAGAAGGAACCCGATTAACGAGGTAACATGCAGTAAGTAATGCTTCCCCCTAATATTTGGATGGAACTTTCATATGAAATAATAGAGTTCGAGTTACTTCTAACAAATGTCTATTTTTCCGCTCAGCAACCCCATTCTGCTAAGGGGTGGTGTATACACATCATGTTTGATGTAAGATCCCATGAGTGCGACAAAAAAGTAGATAATGAGGAAGAGGTATATTCAAAAGCATTATTAGAACGCAAAACTTTAATAGAAATACCAAATTGAGTCTTTATTTCATTGTAATACATTTGAAACATATCAGGGACCTCAGATCGATCCTTTAACAGATACAACCAAGTAACTCTAGAATGATCATCACAAAGGATATAAAATATTTAAACCCGTGACTATTGGTTACCCGACAAGGACCCCATACATCTGAGTAAACTAAATCAAACGGTTGGTCACTAATTTTATTGACTCGACTCCGAAACCAAAAACCAAAATGTTTACCTAATTGATAAGACTCACATTCAATTTTAGTTAGATTAGAAAACCCCATATCCTGAAGCAATTTACTGGAAGGGTGACCTAAACGATAATGCCATTGTTCTAGAGAGACAGAAGAAGTGAGAGCTGTATGAGAGGACGGAAGTGCTTCAAACAAGTGATAGACACCATTTTTTTCATGTCCGCCACCAATCATCTTCCTCGTACCAAGATCCTGAAAAATACAATAGGATAGAAAAAAGGTGACTGAGCAATTTAAATGCTTGGTTAACTGACTGACAGATAAAAGATTAACAGAAAATTTAGAAACATGTAACATGGAAGACAAATGCAAACTAGATGTACGAATGGTTCCAGACCCTTGTACGTGGGTTTTAGAACCATCAGCAAGAACAACTGATGAATGTTTGTTAGAAGGGATAAAAGAACTAAAAACAGAATTATTACCAGTCATGTGAGAAGAAGCTCCAAAGTCTATAATCCAATGATGTGGGTCCAAAGAAGAAAATAAGGCAGTAGGTTTACCTGTTTGGACTAAGGAAGCTGAAGGCTCACTGGCTGGTTGACTTTCAGATTTATGATCAGACTGCGCAGAAGGTGAAGCGTGAGAGTTAGACGAATTACCAAAGGAAAGACGCTCCTCAGAGCTCTGAATCGCCCATTTAGATTTTCCAAATTTATCCCAACACTTTTCAGAGGGATGATTAAGCCGACCACAATGGGATTAAGGAACTCTTCCACCTCGTCCTCTAACACGCCCTCTATTCTGACTAGAAAAGATCCTCTACCTTGACTACCAGACACAACTAAGGCAGAAGCTTTCGGATTATGTTGAGAGGTAGGTAACCGTTGGAGTCTAGCATATGCTGTTTTAAGACTTCGAAGATCTTTCTCAGTCAAGATATTATTCTTAGCACTCTCATAGACAGGATTTAAGTTAGATAGAAACTTGACAACAAATAATTCTTCGAGTTATTTCTGTAATGTCTCAACATCAGTAGTAACAGGATGATAGGAGTTAAGCTCACCCATTAATCCTTCAATTACTCCTAAATATTCACTTAACATTTTATCACCTTGCTGATAAGAAAACAAAGTAGAGTAAACATCAAAAATATGAGAGACATTTTGAGATCCGCCAAACTTGTCTTGAAGTGAAGTCCACAACTCTTTAGTAGTATCAACCCACATAATCCGAAGTGATGGCTCCATACTATTCCACAGCCATGTAGTAATCAAATTGTCTTCTTAAATCCATTTAGCATACTCTTTGGAATCAGATGATGGAGAATCTTGTGTAAGATAATTCTGCTTCCCTTGGCCAATCAAATATTTAGTTACTGCTTTCGCCCATAACTTGTAATCTGAGTCATTCAATTTTATAGCTGTGATGGAGTCACCAACTCTAGGAGGATTAGAAGACGGTTAGAAAGCCATAAGAACTCTAAACACAATTTATTTTTCAAATAGAGCCACCACACGAAAAAAATTCAAAAAAAAACTGAAAATACCAAATAACACCACACGATTGGCTATGAATACTCAGATGGGAATGTTGTGACCATTAAAAACATCGTTGAGATATGAAACAACAATTTTTGATTATATTCAGATGAAACAGAGGTTTTTCAGCAATGAGTTTTTTAACACAGAAGAGGGCTTTTGGTTACCAACGATCGACGATCTAAATGGAGTGGTTTTTTACCATATTTGAACACTGCAGCAGCTTTTTCGGCGATCGAAAAAATTTTTTCGGTGGAATTTTCTGGCGGAGACAGCTGGGTTTTGCTCGTCGGCGATCGGCGATCGGCGATCTCAGAGGAGTGGGCGGTGACAGTCACAACTGACCGGAGGGGGGGGGGGTGATCTCCCTTAGACAAAAACGGTTGGGGTTTGCAAATTTTTTTTTAACGAAAAAGGATAATGAAAGAAGGATTTTGCTCTGATACTATGTTGAGAAAGAGAAAAAAAAAAAACGAATTTAGAAGAAACGTTTGATGTTTTTTTTCATTGTAAAGAGGTATACATATATATAGTACAATAGGAATCTAAAATAAGAAAGTAAATCAAATATAATAAGAACATAATCCTAAATTTTCCTAAATGTCTATATAGAGATTTAACACTACAATTATAAGAAATTTGGGCATCTAGAGAAAGATTGTCGATTAAAAGCAAGTCATCAAGCCAACTATTCAGAAAATAAAGATACTAGTGGCATATTGTTCTACGATTGCCAACCTACATCAGAAGAAAAGAGCAACAAGTGGTATATTGACAGCGGATGTAGTAATCATATGACTGGTGATGAAAGTATTTTCTGTGATATTGATACTATAAATAAATCACAAGTGAGATTGGGTAATGGTGCTCTAGTAGAAGCCAAAGGCAAAGGGACAATTGCTGTGGAGACAGAAAAGGGAACGAGGTTCATCCAGAATGTCTTATTAGTCCCTAGCCTAGAACAAAACTTGCTCAGCGTGGGCCAAATGATCCAGAATGGTTATTCTCTACACTTTGAAGGTGATACATGCACAATTTATGATAAAAAGAATAAAAGCTTAGTGATTGCTAAAGTACAGATGGAGCAATATAATTTCCCTCTCCAATGGAGATATGCTAAAAAAGCAGCAATGACGGCACAACATGATGACTCATGGTTGTGGCATCGAAGATTCGATCATTTCAACTTTCATGGATTGCGAATTCTTCATCAGAAAAAGATGATGAAGGACCTTCCTGATATCAGAGAGAAAGATGGATCATGTGAAGGTTGTCTACTTGGGAAGCAACAACGTCAATCATTTCCATCTTGAAAGGCATGGAGAGTAAAGAAATTATTAGAACTAGTATATACTGATGTGTGCGGTCCAATGAAAACTACTTCACTCAATCAGAACAGGTACTTCGTTTTATTCATTGATGATTATTCAAGAATGACTTGGGTCTACTGTCTACGAGAAAGATAACAAGTCTTTGAGATATTTAAGAAGATTAAGGCCTATGTTGAAAATCAAAGTGGTCACAAAATAAAAGCTCTAAGAAGTGACCGTGGTAAAGGGTACACCTCCAAACAGTTTGACAAGTTTTGTCAGGACAAAGGAATGGAACATCAATTAATAGTTGGGTACGCTCCTCAGCAAAACGGTGTATCAGAAAGAAAGAATAGAACAGTGATGGAGATGGCTAGATCAATACTAAAAGGTAAAGGCCTACCAAACATATTTTGGGCAGAAGCAGTCTACACTGCAGTTTACCTCCTTAACAGATATCCAACAAAAGCCGTTCAAAATAAGACTCTAGTTGAAGCATGGAGTGGACGTAAGCTATCAGCAAAACATCTCAAAATTTTTGGTTGTATATGCTATGTTCATATTCCAAAGGAGAAATGAAGCAAACTGGATGAAAAAGCAGAAAAAGGAATATTCTTGGGTCACGGTACTCAATCCAAGGCTACAGAATCTACAGCCTCAAGTCCAAGAAAATAATTATCAGTCGAGATGTAGAATTAGATGAAAATGCGTCATGGAACTGGGAAGAAGAAAAAGTTGAAAAAAAATATCATAGTTCCATTTCAATCACTACCTCCACATCAACAACAAGCAGTAATTAAAGAATCAGATTTTGATACAAAAACTTCATCTGATTCTCCAATTTCAGAACGTGAAGACTCCCCTCAACAAGAAGAATCTTTCCTAGAGACACCGCCCAGGAAGGTGAGATCTCTTGTTAATATTTATGAATCTTGTAACTTCACTACAATAGAGCCATACAGTTATGAAGCAGCTACAAAGCAAGAAGTGTGGGTGAAGGCTATGCAAGAAGAAATAAAGATGATTGAGAAAAATAATACTTGGAAGTTGGTGGACTATCCTAAAGATAAAGAAATCATTGGAGTAAAATGGGTTTACAGGACAAAGCTCAACTCCAATGGCACAATTCAAAAACACAAAGCAAGACTACTTGCAAAAGGCTACTCACAACAATATGGAGTCGATTATAATAAAACATTTGCTCCAGTTGCTCATCTAGATACAATTAGAGCCCTTATTGCACTCGCTGCTCAAAAGAAATGGAAGATTTATCAACTAGATGTGAATTCAGCATTCCTGAATGGATTCCTTAAGGAAGAAATCTATGTAGAACAACCTTAAGGATTCGTGATCCAAGGAAAAGAAAATAAAGTTCTAAGGCTTAGAAAAACATTGTATGGATTAAAACAAGCTCCAAGAGCCTGGTATAGCATAATTTATGAGTACTTCACAAAACAAAGATTCAGGAGGAGCAAATGTGAACCGACTCTCTACACTAAGACAGAAGATCATAGCATTCTTATTGTTTCCTTATATATGGATGATCTTATCTACACTAGTAACAATGAACAATGAGAAGTTGCTCAAAGAATTTAACAAAGATATGATGAAGACTTTTGAGATGACAGACTTGAATTTAATGCACTACTTTCTCGGCATCGAAATAAGCCAAAGAAAGTCTGGAATCTTCATATCTCAGAAAAAATATACTGAAAATCTATTGAAGAGATTCAACATGAATGAATGCAAGTCAGTGGTAACTCCTCTAATTACTAATGAAAAATTGAGAAAGGAAGACGGTTCAGGAAAGGCAAATGCTTCACAATTCAGAAGCCTCATTGGAAGCCTACTCTACTTAACGGCAACGAGACCAGATATCATGTATGCTATAAGTCTTCTCTCAACATTCATGCAAAATCCAACACAAGTCCACTATGGAGCTGGTAAAAGAATTCTTAGATATTTACAAGGAACAAAAGGCTACAGTATCTGGTTCAACTCCACTACTGAAGGAAAATTGATTGGCTACACTGACAGTGATTGGGTTGGATCATTGGATGACACGAAGAGTACATCTGGATATGCATTCACTTTGGGTTTAGGAATATTCTCATGGATGTCCAAGAAACGAGACAATGTTGCACAGTCATCAGCAGAAGTAGAATACATGGCAGTAGCAAATACAACGAGTCAAGCAATTTGGCTGAGACGTATACTTGAAGATATGGGAGAAGCACAACATCAAGCTACAAAGATTAAGTGTGATAGCAAGTCAGCAATAGCAATAGTTGAAAATCCTGTCTTCCATAGTTGTACTAAACATATTGCAATAAAATATCACTTTCTCAGAGAAGTAGAAGCAAAAAAAGAGATAGAGCTCTAATATTGTCGAACCGAAGAGCAACTAGCAGACTTTTTCACAAAAGCATTACCAAGAGAAAGATTCAAATTATTAAGAGGATTAATTGGAGTTACTAGAATATGCATCAAGGAGGAGTGTTAAAAAGTGATGCATATTATAAAAAGTAAAGTCGGCAAGCTTTGAAAAAATCCAGAAACATGCAACTGACATAAAGGTACGAGAACAGTCCATGCAAGCCATGCAATATATATCTTCTTGGAACAAGTTGCACATGGAAGCCAATAAGAAAGCAAACCGATAATGAAGAAATAATTTTAAATATGTAAACCGACTTATATAACCGAATTTTGCATCTATAAATATAGCTCTTGTCCTTCATTATGTATACTTGACTAGAAAATTACATAACTAAGTTAGAGTGCCAAAGTGGTCATACATACAAGCTAGAGTGCCTAAGTCACAAAGATTGTATTGATTCACAATTATTCAATACAATCAAACATTTTACTACATATACTCTATAGTTCTTTTTCTAACACACCTTCCTTACCCTTGTCTCCCCCATTAGAGTTGCTTGTATCATCCTCAGCCTCACTGGCATGCTCAGATTGTTCATCTCCACACCCCATATGGTGATTCTCTTCCATGAGTAAAACAGCGTTTTCTACATTAACAATAGACACTTGTCTGTCAAAATGGGTGGTGAAATTCATTGAATTAGTGTGTTGTTGCTCACATGGATTTCTTGCGGTCTCAGCATCATGAACACAATGCATATTATAGGATCAGTCAAAAAATCAGAATCTAGGAGACTTGCCTTCCCAATGCATATTATTTTTGAATTTTAAACTAGGAGTCAAATGAAGATTACTGAATGCCCTTGACTGCTTAGCAGGATTGAATTTTCCGTTATTGGGCAAACCTGAAGGTGCAAAAAAAAGCCATTTCTTAAACCAGAGGAGGGAAATTTATTTTCCTTAATTTAAAATTATTGTACTTTGTAAAGGACTTAATTAGACCCTACTTGATATTCCTCTAAGCTTTTAAGATATAAATTAACTTTCATGGCCATTCATATAAGGTATTTTTCTTTTTCTATTTTTACTTAACAAATAAAAGATTTTTTTTGTTTCTTTTTATTTATTATTTTTTCTTTCACACTTATATTATTATTATATGTTAGAAGAAAACTTTTAGGTGAGAAGATTAAAAAAAAATTGTACCACTTATGTGTTTATAATTTCTCCGAATAATGTCTATTAAATCGCTATAAAGTTTATTATCAACTCTCAGCTTGTTCCTTTTCTTTTGTTCATTTATTTTTATACTTAGTAAAATAAGCTCAAGAAAATTTTGCAACCGATTTGTGAGAATTTGCCATTACATTAGTATCGTTTCCCTTAAAATTTAGTTCTCATAACAAAATCTAGAATTTAGTTTAATCATGTTAATATGTATTGTTATTAACTTATGTTTATTGCTAGAGTGGGATGGAAGATTTTCATTTTTCATTTTATCTTCATCAAATTAAGAGATCGTGAAAACTATTCAGATAGTATGTGAGTTTCCAATAACACCATTCTTTATTGTATGAAAATTAAAAAGGCAAACTATAATATATATTAATTTGAAACAAATATTTTTAAAAATACTGCTACTCATTCCTCATGAAATCCCAAAATTATGATCTAGGGTAAGGTGTTAACTTCAAATGAATGTTACATTATTTGAATACAGGATTTGAGATAGGATTTTGGAATGCGTAATATTACTCAATGTGGTTATTATAACTATAATATCGAAAATTTATAATTTTTTTAATAAAGATATATAGAACTTCAGTATTACTCTTAAAACTAATATTTCATGTAGTTTTGGTTTTTATCAATCATCTTATCTCGGAGTAATAATAACATTTGTCAATCAATTATTTTATCATCGTCGTCATTATCATTGATTATCCTAATTCTATTGTTATTTGGACTCGTTTGAGCAATAATTGAACCCTTATAGATCACTATATTTTCTTCTTGTAAACAATGTCGATGGTTATATAAATTATGTACGAGGATGTACTAATCGTTGAATTTATTTAAGTTATGAATAAATATTTATAACCTTTCAATATAAGCCTAATTCAGAGAAACTGATGTGATATTATGTTATTAGAAATTAAATCTACTGTGACAATCCAAGAGCGAGTTTACCCTTCGGCCTCGAAGGGCCTTGGCGTCTTCAGTGGCTTCTTAGTCCTTGTTGCATTTTAAATGTGTATTAAAAATATATAATAACAATATTAAGTGAACAAAATTCTTAAAAGCTGGTCCCCAACAATAAGATAGCAAGGATATAAGGGCTATTAAAGAAAGTTTTAGACCATTTAGATTATATTAATGTATATATTGAAGGTTAATTCATATTAAGAATCATTTTTATTCATCAAAAACATAAAATACTACAATATGAAGTATCTTAATATGAATTTCAAAAGATACACACACATACACATACATATATGTGATGAACACTTAAATATATATGTTTAATAAGAGTTTAGTTCATCATATTGTATTAATAGTGTCATTAAATTCCTCAACTTAAGCATATTTGTAGTCTTTGCATCTTTGGAATTAACTTCCTTTTAATATCGGTTTTGTTATAGGTTCGGTAAAATGGACATAACTCTCTATTTATAGATCCGAATGGTGAAAATCTTAATGTTTTGGAAAGCTAATTAAATTATCTATAAGATTGTATTTCACAAGCATCATCAAATTCGGGCTCTTAGTGGACCAAAATGGACTTGAAGTAAACCCATATGCAGTTTCGGTCCAGCCTGACTATGCCTCAGTATTTTAACCATATCTCTCAGAATACGTACCCAAATTGTATGAATCAAGATGTTCTAGAAAGATGAGAGAAATATCTACGATTTTATGAAGACATGTGATTAAAATTTGTAATAATTCAAGGTCAAAATCAGTGGTCAAAGTCGGTTCACCTACTTACACCAATTGTCAAAGTTAGTACATCTAATATTTGACAATTATTCATTTGTAATTTGATAAGTTTGCCCTTGAATGTATCTATAAATAGAGGTGCCTTGTGACCCATTGGGGCATCTTGGCCTTAGCTGGGATATTGTATTGTGTATCTCTTGTCATTCTCTCTTGGGTGTTATTAATGAATTTCCTTTTTCTTGTAATTTGTGTTATTTCTCTTATAATGTCTTTCTAAATTCTCTCTTGCTAAGGTGAAAGGGTGAAACCCTTGATATGAGAGTAAGGATTCTCTAGCCCTTGATATGTGCTTAATTATCATAATCTTATGTTTTTTATTTTATATGATTTATATTTACTTTCTTAATCAATCTTGACACCACTCGTACAGTGGAGGTCTTGATCCATTGTAGACAATCCTTGGCACATCAAATGCTTAGATCCTTTCCAGATGTCGTATGGTTTTTTCTTACTGACACGAATCTAGTTAGGAACCTTGATTTGTTGTCGACATTTGGAGATTGATACATTTGATGCTTGAACCTATTTACAACTAGTGGTATAAATATTGGTAATGAAGCAAATATAATTCATATAACTAAAATGGGTTGTTTATCCCTATTCGAAATATCAAGGGCGGATCCCCTAACCTTAGCTCTCATTATTATTGTGTTAATTCCTTTTACTTGCGTAATTTTAATTATTCTCATCTATTATTGATATTTTCTTGTCACATCTTTGAATTATTCATATCATATTTGTTTAGCTTATAATTTGTAGCGCTAAAATCTCCTTCCTCGTGGTTTGACCCCGGTCTTACTGGGTTTATTACTTCGACACTCCTATAGTTAGGAGACAATCCTTTTTCGGATGTATCAAGTTTTTGGCACCATTGCCGGGGAAGGTAAAATTTTACGTAAAAAATTGTAAGTAATTTCTTTTCCCATTTCTATTTTTATTGCATATGTTCATCTCTTCTCTCCCCATTTCTATTTTTATTTTTTTCTTGCATGTTGATAGGTGTCTATTTATATATCATTTTCATATTAATTCGTCCATGTTTCTTTGCTATATTTCTTGGTATTTTTATGTTTTTGTGTGGTTTTGATATTTGTAGGAGTTTTGGAGCAACTTGCATAAAAATGGAGTAAAACCCTTCATTTTCACCTCTGCTAGTCAACCATCTTCTCGGATTTAATTGTATTGATATACAATGAACCCGATGACATATTATATACCGTTGGAAAGCTCTCGAAGTCTATTTTCTGGAGAAATTTACGGTTTATAAATCCATTCAGTGTACCAAAAGTTGTAATCAAAACAGTGTGAGAAGTCTAGAAATGTAATTCCACAAATCACTGTAGCATGTATAATACGGGGCACTGTAGCAGGTTACTGTAGCAGAGTATATAAACACATTTTAGGGTTTTATTTTCATAACTTGAAGAGGGAAGAACATGGTGGAGGCTGCAGTTCTGAAATTCTCTCATCTCCTGGAGTTCTTGAAGGAGAAAGAAGGCTTGGAAAGAGGAAGAAAAACAATCCTAAGAGATTTTCATCAAATTTGCTAAGTTTTTCCCTTCCCTTTTATTTTCTGGAATGTCTTCATGTTGTATTGTATTTACCATGTTCTTGAACATGTGTAACTGAATCTGAATTGGTTGAGGGTGATTTCAAAGCCCTTGATATGGTTTTTGTGAGTTGATTGTGTAAGAAGTTGTTATCCAATTCCCTAATTGAAGTTGCTTGCATTTTTCCATATCTAAAGTTTATGATTGCTTACTGATTGTATTTGGGGTGGCCAACTGAATATAATCTGGTTGTTGTCTATTGCTAGATTAGAAATCTTGATCCGTAATTGTCTTGAATTTCCAATCATTAGTAGCAAAATTGTGATCAGAGATTGCAATTGGAGAATACAACCTAGGTTAAATAATCCGAACTTATGTGATTATTGCTTAGATCAACCTATCTTTCTCATCGTAATGCTTCCATTGAATTAAACTCAGAGAGCTTGTTCTAGGTTGTTTAATGGATAGAGATTAAATAAAGAGCTTGTTTTATTTAACAACAAAGTAAGGAAAAATTGGGATAACAGAGCTTGTTGTTATCTACGGTTGATAACTTCGATGTTGTAATTGGATTATAATTCTATTTTAATTCACAAATTCATATCTTGTGGCAGAGAATGAACTCTTAACCAAGTGTCTCTCATTGGTTTTTCAATCCATTTAATCTTGTGTTGTGTTATTCTTTATTTGCTTTCATATTCAGTTTAGTTAACCATTCAACAAAACCCCCCTATTTAGTTTGTTGTTGCTGGAAAATAACAAATTCAATTAGGATCAATCGTTGTGGGAGCGATATCTTACTCATCACTTTATTACTTGTGCGACTAGTATACTTGCTAGTTTCGAACGCATTAAGTTTTTGGCGCCGTTGCTGAGGATTGATTTTCTAATCAATTTGTTATTATGTTTTTACTACTGATTCTTGATTGTTATTTCCTGATTGTTTGTGTTTAGGCTTTTATGTCCGAGGGAGAAGCGGATCAACGACTTAAGAGAATTAAGGAGTTTATCCAATCCTCGAATTTAAGGCTAAATCGGTCAATTTCAACTCCACCTCTAGAATTTGACCTTGCACGACATACTTCCCTCCCATCTTCTTGCAGTTCAATCAAATCTGATTCGGAACCAATGGCGATGAAAAACGATCAGACTCTTAAGGAGTTAGCGTATCCAATTATTGATCAACAACCGCTATGTATAAGCACCAATTTTGAGATAGATTTTGAACTTAAATCTGGACTGATTCATCTCTTGCCTACATTTCATGGTTTTGCAGGAGAGGATCCGAACAAACACCTCAAAGAATTTCATGTGGTATGCTCAAGTATGAAGCCAACCGGTGTTTCTGAAGAGCAAATTAAATTGAGAGCTTTCCCATTCTCATTACCAGATTCAGCAAAAGATTGGCTATACTATCTACCACCAGGTGCCATTACCACTTGGAATGAGATGAGTAAACTCTTTTTGGAGAAAAAATTTCCAGCCTCGAAAGTTACAAATATTAGAAAAGATGTTAGTGGCATTCGACAACACAATGGAGAATCACTTCATGAATATTGGGAGAGATTTAAGAGGTTATGGGCTAGCTGTCCAAACCACCAAATTAGTGATGGACTCCTAATTCAATATTTCTATGAGGGTCTCTTACCAATGGAAAGGAGTATCATTGATGCTGCTAGTGGTGGATCACTAGTTAATAAAACATCGAACGTTGCAAGACGTTTGATTAGTGACATGGCAAGCGAACTCCCAACAATTCAGCAGTCAATTTGAGCCACAACTACCAAAAAGAGTAAATGAGGTAAGTACTTCAAACATGGAACAACAACTTTGCGAACTTACCTCTCTTGTAAAAAAAATGGCTGTAGGACATATGCAGCAATCTTTGCATGTGGAGTATGTTCTGCCATGGACCATCCAACCGACATGTATCCAACTTTGCAAGAAGGAGATACAGAACAAGCCAATGCCATGGGTGGATTTCCAGGACAACTAAGGCAAAGGTATGACCTTTTCTCTAATACTTACAATGCTGGATGGAGAGATCACCCTAATTTAAGATATGGGAATCGTCAACCAATTGCCCCAAATGCCATATCAAATTGACCACTAGGTTTCAATCAACCAAGGGTGCAGCAACCATTTCAAACACAACCACCACAACCAGCACCACAACCAGCTCCAAAAAATTCAAGTATGTCTCTCCAGGATATTGTTAAAGCACTTGCCACTAACACAATGCAATTTCAGCAGGAAACTAGGGCAAGTATCCAAAACTTGGAAAATCAAATAGGACAATTGGCCACTAGCATGAGCAAATTTGAGAGTCAAAGCTCAGAAAAATTACCTTCTCAACCGGTGATCAATCCAAGAGAGAATGCTAGTGCTATAACTTTGAGAAGCGGGAAGCAATTTGAGATTCCACCAAAGAAATCACCAACTGATGAAGGGGATGACACCACTTCTACCATGAATAAAACATCATCTTCTAAGGTAAATCCGAAAACCCGTATTCCTTCATATGTTACTCCTCCACCTTTTCCTAGCAGATTTGCAAAATCAAAGAAGGAGGAACAAGAATAGGAAATCCTAGAAACTTTCGCAAGATCGAGGTAAATATACCACTTCTAGATGCTATCAAGCAAGTACCTCGTTATGCAAAATTTCTCAAGGAGTTATGCACCAATAAGAGAAAGTTAAAAGGAAATGAAAAGGTAAGTGTGGGGGAAAATGTTTTAGCTGTATTGCAAAGAAAAATTCCCCCGAAATGCAAAGATCCAGGTACGTTTACCATTCCATGCACCATTGGTAATACCAAGTTTGAAAGAGCTATGTTAGATTTAGGAGCATCTATTAATGTCATGCCATATTCTATTTATGCTTCTTTGAATCTGGGACCCCTTGCGAAAACTGGTATTGTAATTCAACTTGCTGATCGTTCTAATGCATATCCCAAAGGAGTTGTGGAAGATGTGCTGGTGCAGGTAAATCAATTGGTTTTTCCAGCAGACTTCTATGTTCTGGAAATGGAGGATGAGACATCTCCCAATCCAACACCGATTCTTTTAGGGAGGCCATTCTTGAAAACTGCCTGAACCAAGATTGATGTTCATGATGGCACTCTCACCATGGAGTTTGATGGCGAGGTGATTCGTTCAATATTTTTGAGGCAATGAGGTACCCTAGTGACTTGCATTCTGTTTTTGCAGTTGATGTTATTGATTCTTTGGCACAACAACTTTTTGAGTTAACTCGCAAGGATGCATTGGAAGTAGCCATTAGTGAGCACATTGGGGCAGAAAATTCCAGAGAATCGAGGAAGTTGATACAAGTGTCTAAAGAAGTGGAGGAAGCTGTGGCAAGCTTGGATGAGACTATAGCTATCACTACAAACAGGTATGATGTTTCGTACATTGAATTGCCTTTATCTAATGAGAAACTTCTACCTTCCGTGATGAAAGCACCTGCCTTGGAGCTTAAGCCTCTTCCAGATCATTTGAAGCATGTATTCCTAGGTGAGAAAGATACTTTGCCAATCATAATAGCAAAGGTTCTTGCACCATTACAAGAAGAGAAACTCATCCGAGTGCTCCGAGATCACAAAACGGCCATTGGGTGGACAGTCGCTGACATCAAAGGTATTAGTCCAGCCGTATGCATGCACCGTATCTTGTTAGAGGAAGGATCCAAGCCCACTAGAGAAGCACAACGGAGGTTGAATCCTCCGATGATGGAAGTTGTCCAGAAAGAAATTTTCAAATTGTTAGATGTGGGTGTGATTTATCCAATTTCGGACAGCAAGTGGGTGAGTCCAGTCCAAGTTGTTCCGAAGAAATTTGGTGTTACGGTTGTTAAGAATAACAATAATGAGCTACTTCCCACTCGTATCCAAACCGGCTGGCGAGTTTGTATTGATTATCGGAAGCTCAATTCAGCAACTCACAAGGATCACTTCCTTTGCCATTCATTGATCAAATGCTGGAGAGGTTAGCAGGTCATTCTCACTATTGTTTTCTTGATGGCTACTCAGGATATAATCAGATTGTCATTGCCCCTGAGGATCAAGAGAAAACTACATTCACATGCCCATTCTGTACATTTGCCTATCGACGCATGCCATTCGGTCTTTGCAATGCCCCTGCCACTTTCCAAAGGTGTATGGTAAGTATTTTCTCTGATTATTTTGAGAACATTATTGAGGTATTTATGGATGACTTTAGTGTTTTTGGTGATTCTTTGATAAATGCCTTGACAACCTTACCCTTATACTTCAAAGATGTATAGAAACTAACCTGGTTCTGAAGTGGGAGAAATGTCACTTTATGGTAGATCAGGGTATAGTTTTGGGACATGTTATTTCTGCTAAGGGTATAGAGGTTGATAAATCCAAGATAGATCTTATATGTTCCTTACCACCTCCAACAAGTGTGCGGGATATTCGTTCGTTTCTTGGTCATGCAGGTTTTTATCGTAGATTCATCAAAGATTTTTCGAAGATAGCATTGCCCCTATGCAGATTATTACAGAATGATGTGGCCTTTGAATTTGATGAGAAATGCAAAGAGGCATTTGAGAAACTGAAGGAACTCTTGACTTCGACTCCAATAATCCAATCTCCAAATTGGGATCATCCATTCGAGATCATGTGCGATGCGAGTGACTATGCTGTGGGTGCCGTTTTAGGTCAACGAATTGGCAAAATTCCACATTCCATTTAATACGCATCTCGGACTTTAAATGATGCTCAACTTAATTATTCTACCACTGAGAAAGAGCTGCTAGCGGTTATTTTTACTTTAGAAAAGTTTCGATCTTATTTGATTGGTACTAAAGTAACCGTTTATTCTGATCATGCAGCTTTGAGGTACTTGCTCACAAAGAAAGATGCTAAACCAAGGCTAATCAGGTGGATACTCCTTTTATAGGAGTTTGACTTGGAGATTAAAGATAAGAAGGGAAGTGAAAACTTAGTTGCAGACCATCTCAGTCGCATTGTCCATGATAAGAATGCACTGCCATTACAAGAAAGTTTTTCGGATGAACAATTGTTGTCTTTAAATATAGTAGCCCCTTGGTATACAGATATTGTCAACTACTTAGTTACCAAAAAGCTACCACATGACTTGACTCGAGCTCAAAGAGACAAGATCAAGAACATTGCCAAGTATTACATATAGGATGATCCGTACTTATGGAAGCATTGTTCCCACCAAGTGATAAGAAGGTGCGTGTCTGAATCTGAATTTAATTCAATTTTAACCATCTGTCATTCTTATGCATGTGGAGGTCACTTCGGACCAAAAAGAACAGCCCTTAAAGTTCTTGATTGTGGATTCTACTGGCCATCATTGTTCAAAGATGCATATATGTTCTACAAAGCTTGTGACGGTTGTCAAAGGACAGATAATTTAAGTGCCAAAAATCAAATGCCAAAAACCCCTATACTTATTGTCGACATTTTTGATGTGTGGGGTATTGATTTCATGGGTCCTTTTCCTTCATCATTTGGTAATGTTTACTTATACTTGCTGTGGATTATGTTTCTAAATGGGTGGAAGCAAAAGCTACGAGAACTAATGATCTAAAGGTATGGGGTTTGTGTTGTCTGTGTTGTAGATTTGTTTTTTTTTTTCTTGCCCCCCTCTCCAATCAACGACACAAAGTAGACACTTTCCTGTATTTTGTTGTAGATTTTGTGAAATCTAACATTTTTGTGAGATTTGGAACACCAAGAGCCATGATTAGTGACAGAGGGACACACTTCTGTAACCGATCATTTGAAGCCTTGCTCAAGAAATACGACATCACTCATAAGGTGTCTACTGCATATCATCCACAAACTAGTTGTCAAGTTGAAGTTTCAAATCGAGAAGTCAAGTCCATTCTCGAGAAGACAGGGAATCCGAACCAAAAAGATTGGAGCCTACGATTGAATGATGCACTTTGGGCATACCGGACTGCTTACAAGACACCTATTTGTATGTCTCCGTACAGGTTAGTCTACGGTAAGCCATGCCACCTTCCAGTGGAGCTCGAACATAAAGCATGGTGGGCAGTAAAGCTTTGTAACATGGAGATGGATGCTGCTGGAGAACAATGGAAGCTTCAACTGCAAGAATTGGAAGAACTTAGAAATGATGCCTATGAGAATTCCAGAATTTACAAGGAGAGAACTAAGTTATTTCATGATAAAATGATCTCCAGGAAGAATTTTGAAGTGGGACAGAAAGTTCTTTTATTTCATTCTCGCCTCAAGTTATTTCCAGGTAAATTACCATCTCGATGGGTTGGACCTTTTGTTATTACTAATGTTTTTCCTCATGGTGCAGTGGAAATCAAGAGCTTAAAAATGGACAAAGTATTCAAGGTGAATGGGCATAGGTTGAAGCCTTACTATGAGAATTCAGTGATGCAGGACATCGATGAGGTACCTCTCTATGAGCCAACTTATCTTGATGGGTGAGGGCAGATAACGTCAGGCTGAGGACGTTAAACCAAGCGCTTGTTTTTGGAAAACAAATAAAAAGAGAAGAAGAAAAGAAGGTAATGTTGATCAATTTTTGTGTCTCAAGGAGATTCCTCTCATAGGCTTTATCGAACGTAATTGATCAGGTTTTATCTCTCTTTGCCATCTGTCTCATTTGTTTCTTTGTTTATTTTTTACTTTTGTTTGCTATTGTGTTATTATTTCTTTTATGCGTCTTTATTTTATTTTGTTTTCTTTTCGTTTCTCTTGTTTAATTTGATTTTTTCGTGCTTTGAGCTCGTTTGTGCAACAACTTGAGGAAACATCTAAACAGAAGTTGAAGCCATTGCCCGAAGGTTTGAAACGTGCAAATCTTGGAGAAGAACAGATTCAATCGCATTATCGGTAATATCTCTCCTTTTCTTCTCTTCAATGGATGCCGATATCTTTCTGTCAAATCTTCATAAATATTTTCCTTCACTTCCTCAAAATGTTGTGTTCAAAATTTATAAAGTACGGATGACTAGACTTTGGGTGTTGATGCTCTTAAATGTGCCTGCGGATATCCGATGGCTTATCGAAGCTAAGGTGAGATTGTCCGGTGAACCTGACATTAATCTCGTAAAATATATGCCTGGTCTAGGGAAAAGCTACTACGCCAAGAGGCGAAGAGCGAAGAGGTTACAAGTATGTTATAAATGTGCTAGATGGAATTGTAACCAGACTTATCGTTCATTAGGATTTGTGTCTAGGAATAGAGAAGATAAACTCTCATTTATTAAGAATGGTCTGAGTAATGAGTCGCTGGATAATGTTTTATATACTCTTGAATCACATTCTTTCGAACTTGTTCAGTGTGAATTGCTTAATCTATGGACACAATTTCGTGATGAATTGCAAGGTATAGTCTAGGAAATCTAACTAAAAACGACCTTATTTGCCAGTTTATAAGAAAACTGGATGGGAAGCAAATCGTCGACTCATAGAAGGCATTTCAGCCGTTACTGGACGTAAAACTAGAGAAAGATGTGAGCCACAATCACAACTACTTGTATATTTGAATGTGTATTGTTGTTGTCGAATTTTATTTTCTTCTTGTTTCGTTTGATATGATTATCAATGTTGTCTTTGTGTTTTTGTTGTTTGTTGATTTTGTTTGTTTTAAATTTTAAGTTTTCTTTTTGACAAACCATATGACTACCCCATGTCATAAGCACACGTGGAGACAAGTGTGGAGATTTCGTTAACCTCTGTCGAAAGTATATCTCTATTTTTCATGCTTCACATGGGAGACAAGTGTGGCAGTTTTGTCAAACCCCACTGAAAGTATATTTCCATTTTTCATGCTTCACGTGGGAGACAAGTATGTAGGTTTTGTCAAACCCCACCGAAAGCATATCTATTTTTTTCAAATCTCAGGGCAACAAATATGCATCGAGCAACCTCCACCGAAATTATGTCCCCATGTGTCAAATTTGAGAGTTTTACGTGTATATATATCCATTCTGCATGTTTTCAAATGTCATCTTATAACCTATCTTGCACTTGAATCGCATAATACCTAACGTGCATCATTGTCTTACACAAGTTTAGAGCACTTATAGAAATGGAGAAAACACCAATTTGGCGATTCCAAAATATTTATGTATTTTGTGGATCGCAATTTGGTAAAGATGGAGAGTTTACAATAGCAGCTTTTGATCTTGGTAGGACATTAGCTGCGAGGGGTATTCATTTGATTTATGGAGGGGGTAGTCTTGGGTTAATGGGATGTGTGTCAACAGCTGCATCCCTAGGAGGGAGCAAAGTTCTCGGCATTATCCCTAAACCATTAGCTGTACGAGATATCGTAGGCAACACCATGGGGGAAGAGTTACAGGTTTCTAGTATGCATGAGCGTAATGCACATATGGTCATTAAATCTGATGCATTTATAGCTTTGCCCTGGTGGTTATGGTACATTAGAGGAGATATTTCAAATCACCTCTTGGGCACAGCTAAACATCCATCGGAAACCCATTGGTTTGTTAAATGTCAACAATTTTTTTGATAGTTTGTTGTCCTTTCTTGATCAAGCTGTAGAAAAAAATTTCATCTCACCGTCAGCGAGGCAAATCCTGATTACAGCTTCAACGGCAGGGGAGTTAATTGACAAACTACAAGAATTCGTCTATTCGACTGATCCAACAACAGCTCGGATTGATTGGTTTGGAGAAGGCAATAAGAGGCGTAAACTGGATTTAACACTCCATCTGTAATCTCTATTTGCTGGTTTGCTTCGTTTTTGTTTGCTTTCTTTTTATTGTGTTTATTTGAAGTTTTTCATGTTATTTACTTTGAGATTTTTCAGGTTGTTTCTTTCGCCCCAGGTAATATTTTCTAATCTTGGATTTTAGAATGGTGGCTTAAAAAGTTCAAGTCCTCTTGAAACGCATTGTGGATCTCTTTAATCCATAAAGGCTGAATAAGGAGGCTAACTTCTAAACTTTTTAGACCCATTCTAATTGACTTATTTTTGTTTGCTGATTTCTTGGACTTTGTTATTTTATTAGTAAGTTTAGTTTTATGTAATTTAGAAGTTGTTATGTGTTTTTGTCTTTATCAATTTCGATTCAAAAAAAAAAATTGTGGAAAAAAGTTGAGAATGGCAAAATATGGGGTTTTCTTAACCCTTGAAACGCATTTTCTCTAAATAAATCTGTAGTTTGTTTATTTCATGTGTTTGAAGTGTCTTGTTTCTTGTTTTGTTCTTTCATAATAAAGGTATATAGGCTGAAAACCTTAAGCCTGCGGGCTACTGGTCCTAAGGATTGTTGAAATATATAATCTTGACTCAGGTTGAACAATGCCACGTACCTTTTTTCTTGCATTTTATGGGCCAATGATAAGGCAATGATTGAATTGAGAATAACTCTTGGAAAATGATAAATGATGCATGGATCTGTGTGCTTGAAATGTTAATTGGCTTTTGCTTTGCCTTTGATTCCTTGCACAAAATTGAGCACCGAGCCATTATCACTGAGTTATTTGTTTACGTAGAGAAAGTTTATGTAATTTAAGTGTTTCTTCAGATTTTACTGAATTCTAGAACTTGTTTGATGGTCACTCGAGACGAAATCCTAGACCCTGCAACATTAGGGAAATGATTTAGGCCATCTTTGGACCGTTTGAGCCTTAATAGCCAACTTTGATTGAAATTGATCCCTAGTTACCCTTTAAGCCTCTGTAAGCCTTTTTCTTTGTTAACTCACTAAAAACATTTCCTAACCTCAAATGAATTTGTTCCAAATATTTTATCTTTTACTTATGAGCATGTAGATCATTCACGATTAAATTTTGAGCTATGTTCTGGTTTTCGGATGTTAGAGGAGGTTGGGATTTGTCATGAGCAATTCAAGTGAGTTCTATTGTATTTGTTTCAAGAAAAAAAAAGAAAAAAACCAATCTGTACTTCTTGTCCCCATACTTACACATTGAGGACAATGTGTTGTTTAAGTGTGGGGGAGGGGAAGTGTAGTAAAAAAAAAATGAAAAAAAAGAGAAAAAGAAAAAAAAAGAAGAAGAGAAAGAGAAGAAAAAGATATTTATACCTTGAGTGTTCTTAAAAAGAATAAAACAACAAAGTGTGAGGGTGTAGTTTCTTTTGTATTATAAAAAAATTAATAAAAAGAGAGTTCGAGTGTTCTGAATAAGTTTGGGGGAGTCATTTGGTGAATAAGAATGAATTTTTTATGTCATGAGGTTGAGCTCTACATAATCTTGAATGATTTTATGTGTTTGTGGGTGATTTAAGCCTAATTATTATCCTTTATCATACCTTCACCCAAGCCAAACGTTACAAGCTTAATAAAGTCCTACTTGATCCTTCACCTTGTGCTGGTCTACATTAGTGGAGAGTGACTTGAAAAGCAGGCCTATGAAGTTCGTTTATACACACATCTTCACTATTAAATATGATTCATTTTTATGCATAAACTTATCCAGGTTACAAGTGATCAGGTGAGAATGGCTCTACACACACACACTTGAGGAATTGAAGTGAAGCGAAACCAATCTTTGAGATAAAATTCTTGATGAAGTGCATTATTTTGAAGTTTTCCTTGGGTTATAATTAAGTACAATCTTTGAGACCTATTTGCAAGATGAAGTATTTGTGTGTTTTAATTTTTCTTTGATTCTGTTTCGGTTTAGTTTTGTTTCATATCGTTGTACTTGCTCGAGGATTAGCAAAGTTTAAGTGTGGGGGATTTTGATAGGTGTCTATTTATATATCATTTTCATATTAATTCGTCCATGTTTCTTTGCTATATTCCTTGGTATTTTTATGTTTTTGTGTGATTTTGATATTTGTAGGAGTTTTGGAGCAACTTGCATAAAAATAGAGTAAAACCCTTCATTTTCACCTCTGCTAGTCAACCATTTTCTCGGATTTAATTGTATCGATATACAATGAATCCAATGATATGTTATATACCGTTGGAAAGCTCTCGAAGTCTATTTTCTAGAGAAATTTACGGTTTATAAATTCATTCAGTGTACCAAAAGTTATAATCAAAACAGTGTGAGAAGTCTAGAAATGTAATTCCACAAATCACTGTAGCAGGTTACTGTAGCAGAGTATATAAACACATTTTAGGGTTTTATTTTCATAACTTGAAGAGGGGAGAACATGGTGGAGGCTGCAACTTTGGAATTCTCTCATCTCCTGGAGTTCTTGAAGGAGAAAGAAGCTTGGAAAGAGGAAGAACTACAATCCAAAGAGAATTACATCAAATTTGCTAAGTTTTTCCCTTCCCTTTCATTTTCTGGAATGTCTCCATGTTGTATTGTATTTACCACGTTCTTGAACATGTGTAACTGAATCTGAATTGGTTGAGGGTAATTTCAAAGCCCTTGATATGGTTTTTGTGAGTTGATTGTGTAAGAAGTTGTTATCCAATTCCCTAATTGAAGTTGCTTGCATTTTCCCATATCTAAAGTTTATGATTGCTTACTGATTGTATTTGGGGTGGCCAACTGAATATAATCTGGTTGTTGTCTATTGCTAGATTAGAAATCTTGATCTGTAATTATCTTGAATTTCCAATCATTAGTAGCAAAATTGTGATCAGAGATTGCAATTGGAGAATACAATCTAGGTTAAATAATCCGAACTTGTGTGATTATTGCTTCGATCAACCTATCTTTCTCATCGTAATGCTTCCATTGAATTAAACTCAGAGAGCTTATTCTAGGTTATTTAATGGATAGAGATTAAATAAAGAGCTTTTTCTATTTAACAACAAAGTAAGGAAAGATTGGGATAACAGAGCTTGTTATTATCTACGGTTGATAATTTCAATGGTGTAATTGGATGATAATTCTATGTTAATTCACAAATTCATATCTTGTGGCAGAGAATAAACCCTTAACCAAGTGTCTCTCATTGATTTTTCACTCCATTTAATCTTGTGTTGTGTTATTCTTTATTTGCTTTCATATTCAGTTTAGTAAACCATTCAACAAAACCCCCCTATTTAGTTTGTTGTTGCTGGAAAATAACAAATTCAATTAGGATCAATCCTTGTGGGAACGATATCTTACTCATCACTTTATTACTTGTGCGACTAGTATACTTGCTAGTTTCAAACGCATCACATGTGTTCATCTTTTCTTTCTCATTGCATTAGTTGGTAGAATTGTTAGGAGTCAGTCATCTTCTTTAAAAACATGCTCAAACCCAACTGAGAACATAAATGGATTGCATGAATCTTATGAGAACTTGTGCACAATCTTGCATAGTCTTCCCTCATGATACAACATATTTCGACCATGAATCAGATTTCATTCAATTCTTACCTCACTTTCATATCCTAGATGTTGAAAACTCATTTTTGCACTTGAGAGAATTTAAAAAGTTTTGCAATACATATAGTGACCTAAATTGTAGCATAAACATATTTAGATTAAAGTTTTTTCCTTTTTCTCTAAAAGATAAAGCTAAAACATGGCTACAAAATCTTAGGTCAGGATCCATTAGCTCATGGGATTAAATGCAACAACAATTTCTTAAAAAATTCTTTCCTCCCTATAAAACAAATTCTCTAAAAAGGCAAATCATCAATTTCACTCAAAAACAAGGAGAGACCTTTTACCAATGTTGGGATAGGTATAAAGCATTGCTTAATACTTGTCCTAACCATGGTTTGGAAACATGGAGACTAGTTTTAATTTTCTATGAAGGTCTAACACATCAAGCTAGGCACATGGTAGATTTAATATGTAATGGACAATTTGAAAACAAAGACCCTGATGAAGCTATGGATTACCTAGACTTACTAGCGAAAAATACCCAAAATTGGAACAATGTTGGCACCTATGAGGTACCAAGAACATCTAGTAGAGACATTTATAACTTTAGAGAGAATCACAATCTTAATGCTAAATTTACATCCCTAGCTAGAAAAGTCGAGGACTTAGAAATGTGGTCTATGTAAGAAATTGTCTGTCACACTTGTAATTCTAGTGATCATCCTACAGATGATTGCCTAATTATGCCTACCTTTAGGAAAAATCTCCATGACCAAACCAATGTTTTAAACACTTTTCAAAGGTCAAATCCTAATCCTTATTCACAAAAATTTGGATGGAAAAATCACTTGAATTTTGATTGGAGGAATGATAATCATGCACAATCTTACCAACCTCCCTTTCAATCATATCAAAATTTTCAAAAATCTCATGATCATGCATCTTATAAGGATCTTGGAGAAACATTGGATTCATTCATTGCAAAGCAAGAGTCTTTTAATAGTCAAGTAGCTCAAACTATGGTAAACCTGAATGATGTTCTTGAAATACTTGCATTTGCACTTAATACTCATGAGAAAGGTGAGTTTCCATCTCAACTAGAGCCAAACTCCATCAATCCACATGTGAGTAATCCAAGTTGTCAACATCTAGACGAAGATTCGGTAAGTACTCTTCATGATGGTAAGGTTGATAAAGAACATATTCTTAACCCTTATGAGAAAGATGATGAATTAATCTTAAAGGGTAAGGAAGAGGTTAATAAACCTACACCTAACAAGGAAGAGATCGAATCCTCAGTTATGCCCTCATGTCATCATGCAAAGGAACTTAACCAAAATTTTGAAATTAATGACTTTTTCAGGCATGATGAAATTGAGGAAGCTAATAAGACGAAAACTAATATGGAAGACTATATCCAAAATGAGAATTTTTCAAGTCCTTCAAAAATCGGGTTAACTAGGTCATTTGAACCAAGTATGCAACTAGTGCCCATTACTTCTAAAGAATTCCCATTACTTGATTTTGTACAGGTGAAGGAGATTAAGAGTTGGGAGCCATGTTTTGAAAAACGACAGGAAGAAACATCCACACTCAAGAATGCATGCCTCAAGGACAAACAAACTCAACAAGTAGTAATCTCTTCCATTCTTACAAATAAAGGAAAAAGAAAGGTACCACCTCAATGGCATATTTTTGATCGTGGTAAATTACTTTCGAAGAGATTCCTCTTTTTGCCTTTCCTTATCACGATCGATCACATTTTATCCATTTGTGCCCTATTTTTATTTTTATTATGGATTTGCACCATCACTTCTAGTTCGTTTTTATTTTGTTTTATGTGCTATTATTGTGTGTTTTTGTTTTCTGGTCAAGTGACGGATATGGTACTCTGTGGCTTTTAAAGTCGGTTTTTCAGTTCCTAAAAACTGTTGCTCACCTTGCATTCATTAAATGGTCAAGTATGAACCTGACCCAGCTAGTACTCAAATTAATTGGTCAGGAGGGCAAAACAAAAAGTGCAAATTGGATCTGAATCTCCGTTTGTAATTTTTTTTCTTGTCCTTTATTTTATTTTTAGCATTTTATTTTATGAGTCTTTGAAGTCATCCCTCTTGAATAACAGAAGCTTCAAGTAATGTCTCCTATATTTTATCTCTCTACATTTAAACATTGAGGACAATGCTTCATTTGGTTGGGGGGGAAAAGGATAGTAGACATAAGTGTGTCTTGAATTTTCTTTTTCTCGCAAAAAAAAAAAAAAAAGAAGCGAATTAGTAATTAGATTCAGAGTGCGGTGTAAGGAGTTCAAATCCTCTTAATACGCATTCTGGGTCAGGAACGGCAGAGTAAGGAGGACCAGTTTGAACTCTTGAAACACACTCTAATCAATTTGTTAGTTTGTTTTTGCATTCTTTTAAGACTCATTTTAGTTAACTTGATATTATTTAGTCTTGATTTTTGAATTTTATGACAAGGAGGTCTTATTCATTTCACTTTGAATTATTCAAATATATGAACTCTCACGGCCTTATCATCTAATAAACTGTGTGCTTATGTACTCGTTAAGAAAGTATTCATGAATCTTTCTTCACACACACACATACCTTAATGCATGATCGTGGGTGGCGAAATGAAATGTTGCAATATTTGAGTTCTTTTGTTTTGTTTAGGATAACAACACAAAGGAAGGGGAAAGTGTATAAAAAAAAAAGCAAAAAAAAGAAAAAAAAGAGAGAAAGCAATTGTGATAAGTTTGGTCTCGTAGCCTCCTTAATTCGAGCAATTAAGTCCGAGGGGTGCCTCAACACCTAATACCCTAAGACCAACTGGTTTGGGAGCTATTGGCCCAAAACTCGCTACATGGATTAAGGAGAAAGCTTAATGGGATTGAACATTGCACTATCCACAAGTTTCTAAGCAAAAATAAAGCATCGACAACCTGAGTCGTTAAACTCGTAGGGGTGTCTTAACACCTAATGCCTTAAGGCCAACTGGTCTAGGAGTCATTAGCCTAAGGCTCGCTACATGGGTTAAAGATGCATTCCTTCAAAAAAAAAGAAAGAAAAAAATATATATGAATAAATGCCCTCTACCTAAGGCTATTAGCCTTAATAAATATTAGAACTGATATGGCTTCTTTCTAATATGCCCCATAGTCATGTGTTGACTGAGCACAAAAAGAAGGTTTATTGATATCTTGACTGAAGGGTACATGAGTCATAAAAAAAAGGTTAAGAGTTTGTTTATTTGGATAAAATTAAGGAGAGTGCAATAATGACCACCTTGGATGTAAAATTCTATAAATCACTTCTAAATAATAACGCTTTAATTGCTAGGGACTAGCAATAAGCTGGTTGGGGGTTGTGATGAACACTTAAATATGTATGTTTAAAAAGAGCTTAGTTCATCATATTGCATTAATAGTGTTATTAAATTTCTTAACTTAAACATATTTGTAGTCTTTGCATCTTTGGAATTAACTTCCTTTTAATGTCAGTTTTGTTATAGGTTTGATAAAATAAACATAACTCTCTATTTATAGGTCAGAATGGTGCAAATCTTAATGTTTTGGAAAGCTAATTAAATTATCTACAAGATTGTATTTCAAAGCATCATCAAATTCGGGCTCTTAGTGGACCAAAAATGGGCTTGAAGTGAACCCATATGTAGTTTCAACCCAGCCTGACCATGCCTCAGTATTTTGACCATATCTCTCAGAATACGTACCCAAATCATATGAATCAAGATGTTCTAGAAAGCTGAGAGAAATATCTACAATTTCATGAAGACATGTGATTAAAATTCGCAATAATTCAAGGTCAAAATCGGTGATCAAAATCGGTTCACCTAATTACCCCAATTGTCAAAGTTGGTGCATCTAATATTTGACAATTATTCCTTTGTAATTTGACAAGTTTGCCCCTGAATGTATCTATAAATAGAGGTGCCTTGTGACCCATTGGGGCATCTTGGCCTTAGCTGGGATCTTATATTGTGTATCTCTTTTTATTCTCTCTTGGGTGTTATTAATGAATTTCCTTTTTCTTGCAATTTGTGTTATTTCTCTTATAATGTCTTTCTAAATTCTCTCTTGCTAAGGTGAAATGGTGAAACCCTTGATATGAGAGTAAGGATTCTTTAGCCCTTGATATGTACTTAATTATCATAATCTTATGTTGTTTATTTTATATGATTTATATTTATTTTCTTAATCAATCTTGACATCACTCGTACAGTAGAGGTCTTGATCCATTGTAGACAATCCTTGGCACGTCAAATATTTGGATCCTTTCTAGATGTTGTATGGTTTTTCCTTACCGATACGAATCTAGTTAGGAATCTTGATTTGTTGTCGACATATGGAGATTGGCACATTGGATGCTTGAACCCATTTACTAGCAGTGGTATAAATATTGGTAATGAAGCAAATATAATTCATATAACTAAAATAGGTTGTTTATCCCTATTCGAAATATCAAGGGTGGATCCCCTAACCTTAGCTCTCATTATTATTGTGTTAATTCCTTTTACTTGCGTATTTTAATTATTCTCATCTATTGTTGATATTTTCTTGTCACATCTTTGAATTATTCATATCATATTTGTTTAGCTTATAATTTGTAACGCTAAAATCTCCTTCCTCGTGGATCGACCCTTGTTTTACTGGGTTTATTACTTCGACACTCCTATACTTGGGAGACAATCTTTTTTCGGATGTGTCAATATGATTATTTTGTTACCTTATATAAATAAAGATTATTATTTATATTAAAATCTAGATATGATTTGGGATCTAGGTTAATTCAATAACTATATTAATAATTTAGATTAGATTGATTCTTATAAATTAATTTTTGCCTTGTTTTAGGTGCAATATTACTAGAATATACTTAATTTGTGATCTCTTATATATTATAAACACTTGTTAGTGTCAATGTGTATTACACTTGCATCTGTCATGCACATGATGATTTTGGACCAACTCGCGATAAAACAAGAATATTATTTTGTTTCTTATTTTTACTGTTTCTAAAAGTATACTTTAGGAAGTATTTGATTCATAATAAATATCCTCTTAGAAGGACATTATTTAAAGTATCATAGTTAAAATAGGATAATATTTATTTGTATCCTAATTCCTTTATGAATCACTTATATCACTTTCTATTATAATGTCTTTATCCTAATGAGAGTTTGATTAGGATTTTTATAGGATTTTAAGGAGATTTTGATCAGGCATTCCAGGAATTGAAAGGAGAGCTTCAATGCACATTGGAATGCTTCATTGATTTGATTTTATTAGTGTTTTGTTCATGTATAAGAGGTTGTAATTGTACATGAATCTTTGATTAGGTCTGTCTGAGTTAGTATACATTTGAGAGAACTTGCGAGTTAAATATTTATGTAATTTAGTGTCAGACATCGTGGTTATGTTTAACTTAACAGTGTGTTTTTAAGTTATCAGTAACAGAGAGTGAACAGTATCACTAAAGTTTAAGATCTTGATGAGATTTTATTTTACAAATATTAGGTCAGTGTGTGAGAGTGAGTCAGCACTATAAAAGATCCTAAAGATTGTACAAACAAGAACTTAGTGAATTGCAGCTCTAAAGCTGTTCATGAATGTAGGTTTTATAACCAAACCACATAAAATCCTCCCGTGCCAATTTGCCTTACAGTTTACTATTATATTACTTATAACTGCATACTTCTAGAACTTACAATTGGTATCAGAGCAGGTTCACTGATATACAAGAGAAGAAAAGATCACGTTGTTTTGGAGGGATGGAGTTTATTCATAATGGAGGATCCAAAACACAACCACCTATTCTTGATTATGGTAATTATCCATATTAGAGTGTAAGAATGATGATGTATATCGAATCTCTTGATGACAGGGCATGGACTAGTGTGCTTAAAGGGTGGACACTGCCAACAAAGTTGAATGCTTTTGGTGATTCTGAACCCAAACTTGAGGAGGAATGGACTGATGAAGAATACGGACGTTCAAGCTGGAACTCAAAGGCTCTTAATGCAATTTTTGCTGCTATAGACTTAAATAATTTTAGACAGATTTCAAGGTGCAAAGTGGCCAAATAAGCTTGCACTACAACAAAATAGGCCTTTTATGTCGGCCAAAAAATGACATATATCAATATATATATCGGTTTTCACGCGACATAAATGGACCTGTCACATATTCCTATATGTGTCACTTTGTTAAACCGATACAAAGATATGTGTCATTGAGAAACAGACATGTATGGAATAAATATTTGTCATTACGTGTCAGATTGTACCAAATATGTCTACCAATAAGTGACACAAATGTAGTGTCAGTCACCAAACGACACATATATAATTTAATTATGTCACTCACAAGTTGACACATATATATTGTCATTCACTGAGCGACACAAAGGGACTCGCATAAAAATTATGTGTCGTTTTCCAGTCGACATTAGAATGTCATTCACTGAGTGACATAAGGACATCACATAAAAATATGTGTCGTTTTCGGGCCAACATTATAATATATGTCATTCACCAAGTGACACAAGATTTCATGCACTTTTATGTGTCGTTTTTAGGCTAACATGTATTTTTGCACATATATAATACGTGTCAGCCTTATTTTAAAATTCAAGCTGAAACGTATTATATATTTTTTATTTTTAGAAACCTGGTTTTATATGTATATATACATACAAGAACACGTAGATAGCAGAAAAAATGTATCCAAATAATAAATGTTTATAACTTACCAATTTGAGCTCAAATTTTATGAAAGTAATGCAATATGATTAAGGCTGGATTAAAGAAAAGCATCCTAGTTTTTAAAATCCATTGATAATCTTACTATCTCATGATATTGAGTATGATGCTTGCATATGAGAGATCAAGTAATTGATGCCTCATATTAATGTGATTCAAATGTGCATGAACTAAAGAAACATGTTAAAAAGATCTTTATATGCAGACATGTTAAAATGTTGATCGATAGAAAATGTTGAAAGGGCACACAAGTAGCAGTAAGAAGATCTGTACATGTAGGCATGTTAAAAAGCTTTAGAGAGTCGAGCCAAAATTGCTTGTATAGAAAAAGTTAATTTGTATCTAATGAAAAATATGCCTAAAAAATTACCAGTAATAGAAAGCCTGGAATTGCTTGAACTTAGGTATAAGAATACCCGTTCATCACTAACGACAAATGAATAAATAGGACTCGTACTACAACAGTCATTGAGGTGGTACATATCAAGAACACATCTCTGTACTTAAGCTCCTTGGTAGGGACCAGCTCAAAGATGAAGCTGTAGTTTATACGAGTCTTCCTCCACATAAAAATGTTGCAACCATACAAGAAGAAATGTAGAAACATTAGGCTGGACATGCTACAAATATAGAAATTTATGTGAGAGTGTTGCAAGAGTTGAATCCAGTGGCATCAAATTCTTTTGCTGCATTACTTTTAACTGCAGAAAGATGAGTAAAAAGTTCAATATAATTTTCATGAGAAGAAATGGAGCAAAAATAGGCAAAATTATCAATTTAAGGGGAAAAAATTCTGATCATAACCAACACATGCCTTTAATCAGCATGACTCACCACTTCCATGCAATTGCTGAGACCGCTCTCAGAAACAACAGCTCTGATAAAGCCATCATATGTATGGTTTGATGGTTGCAACCCAAGATTTTGCATCTAGACAAAAAAAATTCGCTCAATTCAGTATATAATGCATTGCTGATTAGAATAAAGTTATTCAATATATTAAAAATAGGAGTATAACAAAATAAGCAGCAAAAACATGAGTACAAGATCTAGTTTGAGTGAATGCAGTCTCCCTATGATGTGAGACACATATGCAATGTATAAAGTTTTTAGAAATTTCCATCAAAGTTACCGAAGGCTGTAAAATATATTTGTCAATGGAATAATAGAGTTTCCAACCGTGCTTAATTCAATGAAATTTTAGTCATCAAAGAAGAATCCCAAATAAATCAAAAAACCTTTTTTTATTTTGTTCTTCAATCAGTTCTAGTATCATATGATTATAGCACATAACTATATAAGCTTGAAAGAAGGGAGCGATAAAAAAAATCTCCTACCTGTAGCATTAATTGCTCTGCTAGTCTGCTATTCTGAGATTGTGCACATGCGTGCATTACATCACTGAAAGACCATCACTAAAGAATACAGCTTTCCTGCAGAAGTCCTACTAATATAAAGCCTACCCTTCATCGCTAAAGCTACCATAAGTTGCAATGCTTCATATGCAGATTTTAAATCTCTCAACCTTGCAAAGGACCATATAAACTTTCGCAAAGAAAGTATGCTCATAATGTAGTGCCTGCTATAGTCCTTCCAAATTTTATGAACAGAAGACAGCAGGTTTTGTTGCCAAACTGCAAGCTGGAAGAAAGTAGAAGTTATAGACATAATCATGAGATTAAATTAGCTTGGAATTACTTCTGATTAATCCTCCATACTTCACAAGCATTGTTGATGGAATAAGATGGTCAAATATAATTAGCCACTCAATTACAAACCATGTGAATGGTGAGGGAATATTACACAAAACAATTTTGCTAGATAAAGTTGAAAAAAATCAAAAGATTACCACTCAAAAGTTAGAAATGATTAACGTTTCACATTCATTTCATTTGAATTTTATGTGACACAGAATGGTTAACAACGAAAATCCCAAAAGGTAAAGAAAAAAAAAGTGCACCCAATAGATTGAGATCAATTCCCTCCACAAACCTTGAGAAGCTCTGTGCATGTGACTTCATTCTTCCCCACCATTCGGCATTCCATCAACTCCAAACATAGATTAGCATGAATTACACTTTGCATCTTTGCGCAGGCCTCCAAGAAACAATTATACACAGGCAAAATAGGATAAATGCCATGACTTTCTCTGAGAAAATTAATCAAACTAGATGCCTGGAAAAAAACAGCAAAAACAAAACTCACATTTTTTTTAACGAGCAGAAAGGAAAAAGAGAAAGTATTAACTGATACATTTAAAAGGTATATGGTAATAAGAGTAGATTATTGCCACAAACAAAACTAGTTTTCCCGCTTTAGTTCATCAGCCAACATTCCGAGATACAATCAACTAACTTTATTCCCAAATTCTACTCTTAATAACGAATATGTATGACCAAAGTACACAAGCAACTCTAATACAATATAAACTGAGAAAATACGAAAGAGCAAAGAATTGAATGCTATATATTTTCTCGATAAGGCAGTTGAATAATGTATATGTTTATACCAGTTGTCCACCTCATACATAAGGGCGAGTGGACTTGAAGATGGAAGCCATCGCCCACTGATGCATCAACCAATAAATTATCATGATGTAAGAATTGTATGGAAACATAAATTTAAAACAGAACTGAAAAATCAAAAAGTTGCATGCTCAAAAACTTTCTTTCATACACTAAGATACTTCACTTGGTTTGATACTGGTAACTAATATATATAATTAGGATTCAAAGTTTTATATTCTCAAGGTGAATTAGGGTTAAAACAGAACTGAAAACAAAATCCTCTCATTCATCAAGTAAAATTTCAACCTGTTTCCAGGGGTACTTGAATGGCTCAGTATTTGCGATTCCCTGTTTCTTGGCCTGCGAATGTAATTACGACAGGCCACATAACCTTTCCCATTGCATCTCCAATCCTTCCAAATAGACAAATATAGAAAGAAATTGTTTATACTTTAAAACAAACCAATAATTCACAAATAAATAAAGGCAATCAAAGGAAATATAATGCTCAAACGTTGTAATATTCTTCCTGCTTATTGTAAATAAAAATATGTTAAATCTATTTTCATCAATGGCAATGTATCAAAAAAGATGCCTGAAAATTACTCCAAGCTAAAATGAAAAAATGACATGAAAGGATTCCAGCCGTCACATTATGACACATTATGATTTCAAAATATTTTAAAATTCTTTTCTCACATAAAATTAAATAAAATACCAGACTAAACTCAGGGTATAGAAAGGACTGTCAGCAAAACATTTAACATCGAGATAAACTCATAGCTCACCAATGAGGTAATAACAAACACATTTTGCACTTTGCAGAGAACAAACATTTTCTGCTAAAATTATCTTGGACAACTAGTAAATAAAAAATTTGGTAAAAATTCATCGAATACTCCCCTTTATAGAACCAAATCAACCACAATCATTCAAATTTCTTAAAACCAAAGTACATCAATGCACTTGGCATCTTCTACTTCAAAAAATCTGACGTCATCACTCACTTTGCCACGGTGTCAACAAATCATAAAATAATCATCATCAAACCATAGCTGACACACATTTTAACTCAGGCACAAGTCTAGAAATCAATTGATTACCTTAACTCCAAACATTCAAGATATAAACGGATCTACAAATTGCAACTCTATGAACAAAACTGAACATTAGCAAGCCTTAATTAAAGCAAATTGAATTTCAATATATACAATTACTTCCTACATGAGCTCAAATCACACTCTAACATTCAATACTTCAAATTCAAAAACGAACATAGATCTATAAGCTACAGTAACTGATTCAACACAACAAAAAACTACTTCAAGCGACGGAGAAACCATACCAGTCGACGACGGATGCCGGACTCCACCTTGCAAAAGAGAAGGAGGTGACGAATGCCGACATAATCATGATCAGAATCGGCGCTGGCAGGTTGAAGCAAGCAACTGAACAATTTTGGATCTATTACGTTTTCTTTGTTATCGTTCTTGCTATTATTTATTAAATCATTCAACATGTATATAATACATGTATAGACATGTATGTAAGCATAAATCTGATTTATTAAAACATGTATATAATACAAAACAATCACAGAAATATTAAACAAATGAGACATTCAACATATATCTGCATCTCATAAAGTTTATCAGAGCAGACGACAATTTAAAGCAGTTTTATAATGGATAATTAGCAAAGAGAAATCTTAGAGATGTATTTGCATAGTTTCACCTTCCCAACTGAGACATTGTTCAGTGTTATGATGAGCTTTATACGAGTATCAAGGTCTGGGGTCTCATCAATATATTGCATTGCTTGCTGGACCATTGCAGTTACAGCCTGTAAAGACATAAAACCATAGTGAATAATGGTGTTGATCAAAGCATGATCTTCATAAATGAACCATTTGGACATTAGCTAAGGAATTTTAGTAATTTGAATTGTAATTGATCAAATTGTCCATAATGCAGGTTATATGAATATTTTAAAATATCTACATGATAGTCTAAGCAAGCAAGAACAAGAAGACAAGATAAACTGTAAAACAGCAAAGACACAGAAGATCCAACTAAAGATTATATTAAATTTGTTGTCATTACTCTTATGCACAAAGTTATATTAAAAATTATTCACCTTATATGAGACTTGATGCAAGTATATTCGCATGACACAATTAACCCTCAAAACCAACAAATTCTCAAATGCAATTCAGAAACTTAAACAAATTTCTCCATAAAAACCCATCCACCATCCTCAATCAACAAAAAGGAACTAAATCTCTAAATATCCCAAACCATAAATCCCAGATGACTTTCATTTCAAATCTCTAAGTCAAATTCTACAGAACACCCAATTCACAGACACATAAATCAAACCTATAACAACCAAACAATAAACCAAAACCATCACCTGCTTTAGTTGACCGCGTTTCTTTGATAGATTGATAATCTGCTCATTGAGAATCTTTCAGTCTTTAGCTTCGAAGCAAAGCTGTAGAATATCGATTACAACCTTCTTGGTACCGGCCACGTCACCAGCCAGTCTCATTTGCTTCTCGATGTTCAAAAGCTGATCTATCTGCGACTCCAAATTGGCTTTTCCCCCTTGCAAAAGAAAAAAATTCAAATCACACAAAACGTCGACATTTCAAAACAAAGTGATTTCTAACAGAGTAATCGCAATGAGGCGATGCCGAATTAAAAAACAAAAAATTTGTGATTGAAAACGAAAAATCAAAGAGGTGTTGACTAGCAAAGTTCTCTTGTAAAGCAGAGAAAAAAGGAAGACTGGTTAAAGGTTATAATAGAAGAGAAGAGAAGTAAAACAGAAGAGAAGAGAGAAATAGAAACAAAAAATTTGCGATTGAAAATCTATGAGAAGAGAAGCGTGAAAATTTTCTCTCATTTTTTAAGGTTGCGCCTGAATATGCGATTGAAGATGTGATGATGATGAATGAGGGTTTTTAAGGTTTGCGATGAGAATAAAAAGAAGGAAAATGGGGAGGGAAATTGCTAAGGGTGAAAAGAGGCACGAGATGGCTGCTTAGAGTTTGGGATATTTTGGAAATTTTATTTTTATTTTTAATTGTTAGACATGTCACTTAATTAAATTGTGACAAACAATATTGCACATACTCCCACAAGAGTGACACGAATCAATTTACATGGGATTGACTATAATATGCATGTCATTTTCCTATAGACCGACTGATGCGTTCGAAACTAGCAAGTATACTAGTCGCACAAGTAATAAAGTGATAAGTAAGATATCGTTCCCACGAGGATTGATTCTAATTGAATTTGTTATTTCCAGCAACAATAAACTAAACAGGGGGGGATTTTTGTTGAATGCTTTACTAAATGAAATAAGAATGCAAGTAAAGAATAACAAAACAGAAAGTAAATTTGAATGAAAAATCAATGGAAGAAAGCTGGTTAAGGGATCCTTCTCTACCACAAGATATGGATTTGCGAATTAATTGTAGAATTATCATCTAATTACAGCATTGAAGTTATCAACCGTTGATAGGTGTCTATTTATGTATTACTTTTATATCAATTCGTCCATGTTTCTTTGCTATATTCCTTGGTATTTTTATGTTTTTGTGTGGTTTTGATGTTTGTAGGAGTTTTGGAGCAACTTGCACAAAAATGGAGTAAAACCCTTCATTTTCACCTCTGCTAGTCAGTGATCTTCTCGGATTTAATTGTATTGATATACAATGAACCCGATGACATGTTATATACCGTTGGAAAGCTCTCGAAGTCTATTTTCTGGAGAAATTTACGGTTTATAAATCCATTCAGTGTACCAAAAGTTGTAATCAAAACAGTGTGAGATGTATAGAAATATAATTCCACAAGTCACTGTAGCATGTATAATACGGGGCACTGTAGCAAGTCACTGTAGCAGAGTATTTAAATATATTTTAGGGTTTTATTTTGATAACTTGAAGGGGGGAGAACGTGGTAGAGGCTGCAGCTCTGGATTTCTTTCATTTCCTGGAGTTCTTGAAGGAGAAAGAAAGCTTGGAAAGAGGAAGAACTATGATTCAAAGAGATTTACATCAGAATTGCTAAGTTTTTCCCTTCACTTTCATTTTTTGGAAAATTTGTATGTTGTATTGTATTTACCACGTTTTTAAACATGTGTAACTAAATCTGAATTGGTTGAGGGTGATTTCAAAGCCCTTGATATGGTTTTTGTGAGTTGATTGTGCAAGAAGTTGTTATCCAATTCTCTAATTGAAGTTGCTTGTATTTTCCCATATCTAATGCTTATGATTGCTTACTAATTGTATTTGGAATGGCCAACTGAATATAATCTGTTGTTGTCTATTGCTAGATTAGAAATCTTGATCCGTAATTGTCATGAATTTCCAATCATTAGTAGCAAAATTGTGATCAGAGATTGCAATTGGAAAATACAACCTAGGTTAAATAATCTGAACTTGTGTGATTATTGCTTAGATCAACCTATCTTTCTCATCGTAATGCTTCCATTGAATTAAACTTAGAGAGCTTGTTCTAGGTTGTTTAATGGATAGAGATTAAATAAAGAGCTTGTTTTATTTAACAACAAAGTAAGGAAAGATTGGGATAACAGAGCTTGTTGTTATCTACGGTTGATAACTTCAATGCTGTAATTGGATTACAATTCTATGTTAATTCACAAATTCATATCTTGTGGCAGAGAATGAACTCTTAACCAAGTGTCTCTCATTGATTTTTCACTCCATTTAACTTTGCTTTGTGTTATTCTTTATTTGCTTTCGTATTAAGTTTAGTTAATCAATCAACAAAACCCCCCCTGTTTAGTTTATTATTGCTGGAAAATAACAAATTCAATTAGAATCAATCCTCGTGGGAACGATATCTTACTTATCACTTTATTACTTGTGCGACTAGTATACTTGCTAGTTTCGAACGCATCAAGTTTTTGGCGCCGTTGCCGGGGATTGATTTTCTAATCAATTTGTTATTCTGTTTTTAGTACTGATTCTTGATTGTTATTTCCTGATTGTTTGTGTTTAGGCTTTTATGTCAGAGGGAGAAGCGGATCAACGACTTAAGAGAATTAAGGAGTTTCTTCAATCCTCGAATTTAAGGCTAAATCGGTCAATTTCAACTCCACCTCCAGAATTTGACCTTGCACGACATACTTCCCTCCCATCTTCTTGTAGTTCAATCAAATCTAAATCAAAAGCAATGGCGATGGAAAACGATCAGACTCTTAAGGAGTTAGCGGCTCCAATTATTGATCAACAACCGCTATGCATAAGCACCAATTTTGAGGTTGAATTTGAGCTTAAATCTGGACTAATTCGTCTCTTGTCTACATTTCATGGTTTTGCAGGAGAGGATCCTATCAAACACCTCAAAGAATTTCATGTGGTATGCTCAAGTATGAAGCCAACTGGCGTTTCTGAAGAGCAAATTAAATTGAGAGCTTTCCATTCTCATTAGCAGATTCGGCAAAAGATTGGTTATACTACCTACCACCAGGTACCATTACCACTTGGAATGAGATGAGTAAACTCTTTTTGGAGAAATACTTTCCAGCCTCGAAAGTTACAAATATTAGAAAAGATATTAGTGGCATTCGACAACATAATTGAGAATCACTTCATGAATATTGGGAGAGATTTA